>CM074946.1:11632849-11657229 GCA_037577455.1 Pangasius macronema
TGCAAGTGTTGAGGATGCAGAAGATAGGGATAGGTGGAGAGTGATGATTCGCTGTGGCGAACCCTGAAGGGAAAAGCTGAAAGAAGATGAAGAAGATGATTTAACAGTGGATATAAAAAGTCTACACACCCCTATTAAATGACATGTTTTTATGAAACCAAGATAAATCTTATCAGAGCTTGTTCCACCATTACTGTGATATAGCAACCCTCTCCTGATCGATACTTTTCAACATTGAGGTCCTGTACATGCTTTGCGGACCATGGCTTCAGCAGTCGGGTGAAACCAAGAAGATGTAAAGAAAGTCCTACATCAAGATTTGTTTGTGGTTAGCGAACAGTATTTGCCAGATATTTCTGCAGCTCCTTCAACGTTGCCGTAGGTCTCTTGGCAGCCTCCCTGATAAGTTTTCTTCTTGTCCTTTTGTCGATGTTGGAGGGACATCCTGTGATGTCACTGTGGTGCCCCATTTTCTCCACTTGTTGATGATGGCCTTCACAGTGTTCCATGGTACAAGTAATGCTTTGGAAATTCTTTTGTACCCCTTTCCTAATTGATAATTTTCGACATCGAGGTCCTGTACATGCTTTGTGGACCATGGTTTCAGCAGTCAGATGAGTCACATTCCACATTATAAAAGGGTGTGTATTATTTCTTTTTGTTTTGAATTTTGTTGGTTGCCATATCACATTAATGGTCGAAAAAGATCTGACATGATTTATCTTGGTTACATTTTTTTACGTCACAAAAACCTGCAATTTTAACAGGGGTGTATAGACATATCCATATCCATATCCATTGTAGATATATCATGAACTTATAGCAGTATAGCTTCTGATGAAGACATTTGGATGAGGACTGTAGACAGTTACCTTCATCAGAAAGCAGATATTAAGCCTGAAGTGTCAGTTCCATGAAGCTTGGATTTTTACTACAGAAACAATATGGGTACAGAAACAGGGTGCTCGTGTATCACGCACATACACTATACATACATACATACATACATACATACTATCCACCAGCGTGAAGTGTGAATACTTGCAATATTTTCCCTGCTCTTAAGATTTTGTTCAGGCGTGTATACACTCCATGTTTATTATTTTGTCTGTTAGCCTGAATGTAGCTCAGAATTAAACCTCACAGCCACAGTGCAATAATTTGCAACCACCAGACCACAACACTCTCAATTATTAAGCAGATCCAGCAGATTCTTTCTCATCTGAACATGCATCAGTTCATGATCACATTTTTGTTTCAGCCAAAAGTTTTCCACACATTCCCAGATCAGCTCAGAGCCATTTTACAGAAAGCAACGTTCAAACTATTCCACTGCGCCGCTCACCCCGGGTATAATAAACCTAATGGGGAAAAAAACAACTTGTCTCTCAGTCTGAAGTGCTGCACAAATCAGATATCATGCAAAATACTGTGGACGTTGTCAAGATTTGCACATTTACATCTGCCTGTTATTATAAACGTGTTGTGATTCTGTGTAGAAATAGAAGAGAGTGCAGTGCAGCAGCATGTGCATCCAGAGTGGAGGAGTGAACAGTAGAAATTCCCACAGATCAACCGTCAGCCACGGGCTCAGTGAGACGGACCGGTGGCCGCCGCAGCACCTTTCCTAAACTGCTGTTACAATAAAAGAGCAGAGGCACTTTCATGAGTTAATACCAACTATATTACTGCCTGAAGCATTTCTTCATGCTCTGATGTGAAATACTTTTACACTGTTTGCCTATTTGACTTTCTTCTCCCGTTTCAACCAAGGTACGATCAATTGAAAATCATCACAGATCACGTTCCAAGTTTACACAGTAAATTATCATCATCAAGCAGTTAGTACAAGGTCATTTCTACGCTTTCATGATTTCTTGCTTTCAGAATGAATCAACTACCTTTGGAATATCTTTATATGTGTATATGCAATTGTCCTTTTTTAATCACTGTTAGCTTGTACCTTTTTGAGAGAAGTTTATTGTTTGTTTAGTTTAAAGAATATGTGAGCTGCTATGTTTTAAAGCCTTAATCTGCTCTAGTCCATTACAGAAAGTACTTGCATCTTTTGAGGAAAAAAAAACAAAAACAAAAAAAAACAATGATCCAGAATGGGGGAAATTTATTTCAATTCAAATTTTCCATGCTCAACAAAGACCACTCTGTTCACACATTCTTACTAGAGTTGGGGAATAAATGCAATAAAACTCTGTTATATAAAAATGTCAACATTCAGTGTTTCTTTCTCACTGCTGTCTCAGATCCTGAAAAGGCAACATACAGAATCAGCTTGTTCCAAAAAACTATTTATTTACACGGGTTGCTTTTGCTTCATTCAAACATTCATCGTAATATTCCTATTCCTTACTATGACAGATTATAATGTGTGCACATATAAATCAGTTTAGTTTAGAGTTTATTCAATATTCCAGACGTTCAGATGAAACGGAAGATACTTTAGTAACCTGGAACAGTCTCATGCAGGTTATGACAACGTATCAAAGACACAAACACACAAATTAAGTGTAGACATTGTGCTCCTTTATTGTGTGTGCTATATTAATTATACGGTGCCTTTTAACTACTGAGCAAGACATCGTTGTGTCTTAAGTTCTAAATTCAGAACATTACCACACATCATGTCTGTGCACTTGGTTGTACATCTCGCATTCTTTAGCCAACTAGACCTAGATACTACAAATTAAGAGCCATTTCCTATTTTTACTTAATAAATTTGTTACTCTGAGTATTTACTATACAGTACATAGAGGTTACTGAAGTAAGAGTGTAGGAAAACAAACAGCAGTGAGTACAATCTTTAGCATCGAGACAGTGCTGTGCAGGCTTGACCGATTTTTCAGCACCTGAAAGGGGGCAGTAATGTAAACTAGCGATATGGGATCTTAGTAAAAGCTGCATTTGCACATCATCCTTGCAAGGGAGGGGGAGGAAAAACAACAAAAACAACAACAAACCACCCAAACCAGATGACAGTACAGAGGTTTCAGACTAATACTAATGTGACTGGCATGCAAGACTACAGGTTATAACAGCACTTCTAATAATACAACACCGCTTCCAATAATACATTCAGTGCTTTACGTACGGTGAAAATGGCAGACTCGGAAAGCAACTGAAGGCACAGAGGTCAATAAGAAGTGTGTAGATGTGTGTAAGGCGCACTCTTAAAACAAACAGAAAAACTTCCTCTTCTGCATATGTGTTATACTGGCGCTGTGAATGTTCAGAGTGTGCATAATGAGACTCTTTAGTCTAACAGTATACGTATGGCAGGCTTTGGGTTCTCCTGTTCGTCTGACTGCTTACACACTGCCTCTTTGCATACTGAATACAATCTCTCAGCTACTGCAACACCGATCAGAGCAGCATCTATGGTATACCATATATCCAGTGTAGACATGTCAGCGGCACCACGATGTGAATTTGTGCATTTGTACCTGCCTGTCTGACTGGATTATACCGATGTCACACGCTAGCATAACACCAACCACTGAATGCTATTTAAGTTTGTAGTTAGCCTACACACCCATCATTTAACATTTCAGAAAAGCTCGAATAAACTCTGTAAATGACATTCAAACACACACACACACACACAAAGCATCATTACATTAACGCACAACGCTTTGTTAATTAGTAATTATAACAAGTCTGTGAGCAGTTCAAATGAAAAGTGCAGATGCCACATCTAGAAAGAACAGCTATGATCAGGGCAGTGTCTAAACATGTACACTTAGAGTGATACAGCATAGTTATAATCTTACTCAGGTGCAAATCTCACTTTGTAACACAAGTGTTACAGGCAAATAAAACTAAAGAACTGAGAGGCAGAT
Organism: Pangasius macronema; assembly: GCA_037577455.1. Classification (NCBI taxonomy): domain Eukaryota; kingdom Metazoa; phylum Chordata; class Actinopteri; order Siluriformes; family Pangasiidae; genus Pangasius; species Pangasius macronema. The sequence continues at coordinate 11,636,704 of CM074946.1, forward strand.
CTTGTGCCAGCCTATACTACTGTCAGTCTTGGTCCTTTTGATGCATATGCGATATACAGTACAGTACATAGATGCTGTTTGGTTACAAATCAGATGTTCTTTCTTGGGCTGTTGAATGCCATATATTTCTAGCCATCAGCAGATGCTTCTGCAGGACTCCAGAGATTTCTCACAAGATCAAGCAGCCACTCCTCTTCTTCCTCTTCCGGACCTGCAGCGCCGCCCTTGTGGCCATTTCAAACACCTCCCTCACCCCCTCCTTGGTCTTAGCTGAGCACTCCAGGTAGCCGAAGGCACTAATTCGGTTGGCCATGTCGCGGCCTTCCTCTGGTTTAACAGGCTCCTGCAATCAGAGCGGAACAGAGACAGGCGAGATGTTGGAGCAAGTCTTGCTTTTTAACATCTATAGTACGTTATGCACATGGAATGAGTTTGAAAACTAATACGTTGTGGCCTGAAAAGAATATATAAACTAAGGATCTTGTTTGAGACTGACCTCAGTATTAGCTTAAACACATATAACTGCAGTTAATATAATTTGTTAATTCTTATAAGATTCTTATTAGATATAGGCTAATAAGGCTATAAGTGCTGAAAAGACCAGTCGACTAATACATCAGTCACTGCCGTGGGGAGCTGTCGATTAATCAGGACTGTGTGTGTGTGTGTGTGTGTGTGTGTGTGTGTTGGGGGCAACAGCAATGGTAAGGAATGCAGGCTAAATGTACCTCGCTAGACTGAAAATATTTCAGTTGGTTCTACAGTAAGACTACCCTGAGAAACTTTTTTTTTTTTCTTCTTTAAAAATGACTTTTGTTTTAATGGGACATTCTCACTTTGAGATCACTTGGTATGAAGTGTAGAGGGTAGTGTGCTACACTTCTTCATTCCCACTCCCGCTTGCTCCTGAAGGAATTCCTTGTCTTCAGTGTTAAAATTGGAATAAAAGCCGTGCACTGTGGTATATTGAATTCTGCCGTGACCAGCACTGTGCAAAAGACTGCGTTCGGTGCCTTGGGTTGCGCATCACTATCCACTCCCACTGGTTTAGAGAGCAGTGCATGCCAGGTCACAGAGGCAGCATTTAACTGTACTAATAAAACAGGTTTTGCTATGGCAAAATGACTCTTCCACTACTTTTTGAATTACTCGTACAAATTAAACTAACGTAGGCTTAATTTAAATCTAGAGCAGCAACAGGGCTTACAACCAGAATAAACGTGAAAGAAGTACATCATTCAGCAGTGTGGACGCTTACTTCATCGGCCACAGACTCCTAGGTTTGGCAGGCAGCCAGCAGTTCTAGTGCAAAATGTCCTTGAAATATGATGTTCATGCCTCACAAAGTGACAGTAAAACCATCACCTAAGTGTTTTTTTTTTTTAAATGTGGCTGCATTAAGCAATCCTGTGGACCACAAGCAGGGAGCTACCTGTTTCATCTTAGCCAGCTCTCTCCGAGTGTGCTCATCATTCCGCAGGTCCTTCTTATTCCCCACCAAAATAATAGGAACGTTGGGGCAAAAGTGTTTCACCTCTGGCGTCCACTTCTCTGGAATATTCTCTGAAGAAATGAACACACGTACACAAATTATGAGCACGAGAACAATAATTCACTCTCATTAAGACGCTCATTCAATTTCTGTCATGATCATTAATAGATATTAAATAATAATTCTACCACTAATAAAGTCTCTTGTTCCTCACAGCAACAGGTCAAATAGTTAAGGCTTTTGCGAGTTCCATTACTTATGACTGTTACCTTTTTCTTATGCATAACTTCAAAAAAAAAAAAAAATCATCTTAGCAAGTGAAAATATACGGAATATAGTCCAATATATCTATTATAACATATAATAATATTACAATAACCAAATAAATGACTATTAAAACTATTTCTAGGCATTTTTACTAATTTCAAGCTAATAATCTTGTTCTATTGGCAGACCATTTTCTACTTTTAAGTATTTATTTCTAGAAAACAACAGAATTACTTGCCCATAGAAGAGCCTGAAATGAATAAAAGCATCTAAATACAGGAGAAATAATCTTACATTTGATGCACAATAATCTCATAGTAAGAAATATTACATAAATCTGCCCTTATTCAAGATATTTTCACTTGATCTAATTTTCTGCAGTATGAAGTTAATAACTGTGACTCTAGTGTTACAGAAGCATGAGACTGCTTTGGATCCTCGCCTAAATCCAGGTCCACAATGTGACGTATATACTGTATAAACAGTCACAGAACAATCACCATAAGGTTTAAGTATTGCAATGCTTGGAAGTATTGGCAAAAAGTAAAACTAGTATTACTCGCAATGGAACTGAAACCGTTACAGGTTTTTTTTTTGTTTCTAGAAAAGTCATCAGGGCTATGGTGACTCACTAAGGCGAGTTAGAGCTCAGACTTCCTGCTATTCACACAGTCAGAGAGAGTATGACTAAGATGCGTCTCGGCTCTGATAAGAGGGAGAAAATGAATATTTAGATGATCCATGAGAGCACTTGTACAATTAAGATGTTTATCTGCACACAGCCGGAACTGCCTGCAAAGCCTGCACATGACTCAGAAAAAAGTCAGCTGAGGAACTGGTACATTAACCCGTGCTGAAGTGGGAGAAATAAAACACACTCGATGGCAGGGATTCCATATACGCCCAAAGCAGAAAAGAGGAATCTGATGACTGGTGTGTGAGACAGCATTTTATAGATAAAGTACCTAAACTGTCAGGACTGTCGATGGAGAAGCACATGAGGATGACGTCTGTGTCTGGGTAGGAAAGTGGTCTCAAGCGGTCGTAGTCCTCCTGACCTGCTGTGTCCCACAGTGCCAGCTCCACCTGTCAGTCAACAGCAAAGGAGTCATGGTGAAGTCCAACAACACAGCAGAGTGAAACCATTGGCATAGGCTATCTGCTATCTGGATTCCTTTCATTTTTTTTAATCAAAGGAGGCTTTTATAGAGGCAGCATAGTTTGGCATACTGATAAAGACTCAAACACATACTTTGTAAGACATGGGAATGGTGTGACATTTCTACTATGAATAGATCATACTGAAAGCAGCGAACTGGAAATATTTCACAGTGCTTAGCTCGCTCTGCCAAAAATCCCTCTCAGACATTTTCCACTATAATATATTTTACACACACACACACACACACACACACACACACACACACACGTTATGATATGAAACTCTTAGGACCGGTTTATACTTTTACATCTTCGTGTGTGGTTGCATACTTGTCTGCCATTACACTTGCGCATAGTGAACATGTCCACTAGGGGGCAAAAATGAAAAATAGATGAAATAAGAAAGTCAGCTATGTAAGCCAAGAGCTTCTGAAGCTGTAGGAAACGAAACTAGTTGATATTCCAAATTATTTATGGATGCTGACAAGCTGAGCTCTGGACCCTTCTCTCTCCTTCCCCTTTCCATTTCCTGCACATCAGCACTTTGTTTGCTTAGTGCTCATTGTTACGCCACATCAGATTAATGCTGGGCCTGCAGTAAGAATAATGAGTTGTATTAGACCAAAAAAAAAACAAAAACAGCAGTCTTTACTGTCTGTTAGTGCTGCGCATGACCATGAGACACACAATTTATATGATTTATGAATGATGGTCAATTTCAAATTCTTAATGGAGTACAAACAAACTCTGCTTTAGTATCACATCATTTAGGGTTGCATCAATTTAATCGTCTTACAAAACTTAATTTAATCTACAATTTTAACATACAGGCATGTAGTGAAGTGGCTTTACCTAAACACAACCAAGATACAGCAACGCACTTTGGACTTGGTCTAACCGTTGCTGTAGCTGAGAAAGCAGAAAAGCATAGTTTTTAGGTATGTCCTGCATCACCATAGCAAGTGGCTAAACCACCGATGGCTAGTGTCAACCTTCTGGCAGAGGCAACCACGTGGTGGACTGGTGAGTCCTGACTACAGAGTAACCAGCAGAGTCCATGATGTCATCAGTGTTCACAAGAGCATCTGAAGCAGCAGTCACAAAACAGCCCCAAAACATCAATGACCAAATGCTAAATGTAGTCCTAATGACATTTCATCTAACAAGCTTGTGATTAGGGCTGCACAATATATCGAAATATCACCAATGTAAATATCGTGATATGCATATCGCAAGGGCTTGTGATAATGGAATGATTTTAATACTTCAAAAAGTTACGAAAAATTCAAAGTTTTAGGGCGATGCAGGCAACAGTGATCGCTTTCTTTTCATCAAAAGAATATGAAACATTTATGGTGGTTATGGCATTTTCAGTTTTTATACACACACACACTTAAATTGATTTGACACACTTATAGCGTTATAGTACCACATATCGCATTATTTAACAAGTTAACGCATATCCTGTTTTGCTTCAATATCATGCAGCCCTACTTGTGATGATTCTTATGAAAGTGACTAGAGTTTAACAGTTAATTCTCAAACTTGACAACCACAAGAATTAAATAAACTAAATGGTCATTCGCAAACAAATCTTTGGGCTTTTTTCCCCTCCTTCAAAATTCTCATGTGGAGGTACAGTGTGGTCATGGGTCCAAACAATGGAAAATTTCCAGCTGTTTCAGACGTATCAAACTTTTTATAGCCCTAATTGTGCTTAATGGTATTTTTAGCCACTTATCTATTTTTATATCCAACCTGAATTTTGCATGTAAAAACTGTTGAAAGTTCTTTCCTATGGTAATTGATGACAAATGGACTTTACATGTGTGCAACCTTATATTTTAACCCCAGGGAAAAAGGACATGATTAAAGTCAAAGGTACTCATTACAGCGATCGCGAATGACCGATCGATCGCAAGACAACCACTGGTCGATCTTCTTAATAGGTCAATGTAGAACCCTGGTGTGCGAGTGTGGAGGAAGACTCGGGAGACAGGCGGAATTTTGGCTGAGCTCTGGGCTCGCGTTTATTCAGCCCACGCTTTTCAGCGCACTTTCAAATACTCGACAAACCCAAAACAAAAACGGGTCCGTCCCAGACTCGTCAAGTTCAAATTCACGCTTCACAGTGCATTCCTCGCTACCTCCGCTAAATATATCGTGCTCTCTCTCTCTGGTTACGGCAGTTACTGAACGTACAGAGAGACACAAATAATAGACTGGCGTTAACAAGACACAGGTGAGAATCATCATGCATTACCTGCCGGTTCGACCCGCCTCCTGTCCATCCACCACTGACGCTTGACCACGTCCCCGCTGCTGTATATTACTTTTGTGATTTCTCTGAATGAAAATTGATTGATCGATTGGTGGTGGTTGTTCTGGTGGCTGCTCCCGTTAGGGGTCGCCAGAACGGATCATTGGTCCGCATGTTCGATTTGGCACAGGTTTTATGTCGGAAGCCCTTCCTGACACAACCCTCCCATTTAATTCGGGCTTGGTACTTGCACTGAGAGTACACTCCCAATGTTCCCTGCCTGGGAATCGAACCCGGGCTACGGTGGCAAGAGTGCGGGAATCTTATGAATGAAAATTGATTGCATAACATTATTTGAATAAAAACTAATCTCTCAAAATAATTTCTCAAACTCCTAATTTATAAGAAGAAGTAGTAGATCTGAAAAAGTAGTGTGAGCACACCTGGTTAAAGGCAGCAATAGGGAAAATAGTTTTTTCAAGAATGGATGACTAGAAGAATCAAACTGCTCCCTCGTGGCTAAAAGCTTAGTAGGAGCACTGATAGACTTTGCAATGCTGAGTCATCCTTTGAGAGGAAACTGCTGGGACTGATATAGGAGCAACTTCAACCATCCATATCCTAATCTTGTTCTTGAGATGTACAACAATAAAACTTCACATACCATGGATGAGCTTTTTTGAAGACATTGTGCATGCAAGCAGAGACTGTAAGCAGGTTATTGAAACACACACATTTAGGATGCCTCTTTCCCCCCCGCTATGTGCACAAGCGTCAGCAACAAACAGTAAAAAAAGATAGAGACAGGAAAAAGAAGCTATTTTTAGAGACCGAGAGTGGAGGAAGCGTATAGAAAGCTTTCTTTTGGCCAGAGGGATTTAGGCTGAGCTCAGAGTTTGCTGGAGTTAGAGAAGGTTCTAACTCTCATGCAAGCTTGCTTTCAAGCAGGGTAGATTCTGTGGAGCTTAGCCCCACAGTGAGAAAGAGAGAGGTGAAAGGAGACTCCAGAGGATGCCACACTCCTTAATGTTCAGACAAAATCCTATACAGCAGAAACAGCACGTCCCACCCCAGCTCTCTCACATGCACACACAGGAAATGAACTGACCTGTTTATCATCCCATGAGGGCCACTGGGAGGGGGAATATCCAGACATCCATGTTCCCAAATCAAGCCAGGAAACAAGCAAGTACAACCATTTCCTGTTATGGCCGTTCTTTTTGCTTGGCCTTAGAGGTAGCCAGGAGACTAGCATTATCAGTGTCCAGTGAACATTGACCAATGACTAACCTCAAGACTGCTGGGAATTTCGTGCATTGTTCAGGATTTGCGGCTCAGGTGGTATGTGCTCTAAGCGCCTTCATATAGGGATCTCACAAAAAATAAACTCTGCTCTTAGATTTGGACTAAATTTGTCATAAAGGTGGAAATTTCAGAATTGCACCAATAGGGGAAAAAAAATTCCATTATCTGCATGTTATTGCCTACAGAAGACAGTTGGTCTGTTCTCATCATACTCATACCCCTCGTAATCCATGAAGTATATGAAGATAAATTGATTGAGTTACAAGTCAGACATTAAGAACCCAGAATCATAACGAAAGCGCACCAACAATTTCAGTGGAGGTCACTAATTAAAAACACACATACCAAATATTTACTTATTCATTTCTGTTTCAATCTATAAACATGATATTTTAAAAGGAACAGTATTTTTTTATTTGGTTTATCCTGCTCTAGTCTTGGGCCAGATGTGATCTCTAACAAGAATACACGTCTTAGTTAACCGTGCATTTAAATGAACTGACCTGACTCACCTCCCCGGATGTTAAAGTGCATGGACTGCAGGAAATCAGGGTGGGGACGCCTGTGGGTGTAGCTTGTTTTTGCCGCAATTCACTTCCAAGTTTTTGAAAGTCTAGAGGTGTATTCTTGTCAGAGATCCTGGCTTGTCCTGCAGTAGCCCTAATTAACTGCCAAAACTCACCACTACACATCCTTTAAAAAAAAAAGGCAATCCACACCAACCTGTTTGCCATCCACCTCAATGTCAGCAATGTAGTTCTCAAACACAGTGGGCACGTAGACTTCAGGGAACTGATCTTTACTGAACACTATTAGCAGACAGGTCTTTCCACATGCTCCATCTCCCACGATCACCAGCTTTTTCCTTATGGCTGCCATACCTAGAAGGGCAAGAACAACATTTTACAAGTACGTATAAGCAGATTTCAATAGGTACAGCCAAAAAAACTGACCGTTTTTTAAAGACTTTTATTTTCATTTCCTTGTTGGAGTCCAGATGAAGGGCTGGAACAGATATATACCAATATAAAACAAAGCTGATCTCAAGCCAAAGCTGGGCAAAACATTGTAGGTCCTGCCACTTCAAACTAATGATAAATCACCAACGCCATCATCCTTTGCTGATGAGACCAGAAATCTACACAACATGCTACACAATATTTTTTTTTACATTCCTGGACTTTCTACACATTGAAGCCTTTATGGAGCATTTTAACAACCACCTTGCCTGTGTTTGGGATTGACAGCAGCTTTTCATAAGCACTGATGTGTGTGGGAGGAAGACACACATCCACAATGATGAGCACCAGTAAAGACACACGGCGCACATACTTTTAATCACCCACTCCCTACCTCTTCCTAAGATCTGAACACATGCACGCAAGCACACACACATTTTTGTCACTGGTCACTATGTTGTGCTGAGAGCAGTAAAAACTATTTTTAAAGCTTGGTCCAAAACGCACCGAGTACAATGCTTCGTCCACCCACAAACGCAGGTTTTGTTTCTGTCCAGCAGAAAGAGATTAAGTAATGAAAACCTTCCACTCTGCACTGGCAATAAAGAGAGTGAGGAGGCACAGGGTTGTACTATTGGTTCTCTCTGCACAGATTGCACTCCCACAGATTTACATTTACAGCACAACTGGAGTCAGTTTAAATCAATGAGTTCCATAACCTGCATTTCCTAATAAGGCTAATGAAGCACAGACATCAGGATTTTGAGACTCACTAAAATATGTTTTCTTCACACGTGACAGCTAACTGATAAAGCACAAGGTTATCAAGATGGACCATAAAGCAGAAGCTTTCAACCGAGACAGAGTATCAGTGTGCATCACATCAAAACATCAAAACACTAGCCAGGTATAGAGCTGAACCACTGTACGCCTTTACCTCAGAGTGAGAAAAACAACTTTAGTGAATACACAGTCGCATACTTGAGCAATGAGAGAGTCACGGACAGAGCCTCTTCTAAGGCTTCAGTGCTGTTTTACCTGAACACACCCTACATATGTTTCAAGCCAGCATTTTTTTTTAATGGAATGTGAAAACAAACGTGCATCTCAGTTTTGACGTGTGCACACAAAAACACACAAACCTTGTGTATAGGTTGAGACCTCTGTGCTTCCAATGATATACAGGCTGTACAATTTTGTTTCTGTAAATGATTACCTGTTTACGACCATGTCCAGTTGTCATATACTGGTTTCACATCACACTTTAGATGTGTGGAAATTCAGTTTGTGAACAAGGCTAAAAAACAACAACATGATTTTTACCGTTCTAAAAATGTTTCAGTAATCCATCTTGAACTGATGCTTTATTTTCTGTTTCTTCTGCACTGCCAGATGGTATTGTAGGATTTAAGATTTTATATTATAGAGATTTGTTTCTCATTTCTCATTTTATTATGCAGGAAACGAAACAAACAAACAGACGTGGGAGTCCCCTGTCATTTCCCTGAATCCATCAAATATCAGCGTAACTGGAAATTTGACACATTCTACACTGTCCACACATGAACTTCAGACTTTCGTTTGAGTCATTCTGAATATTTCACTTGACAAAACAAACCTGTAAGAGATTCAGAACCAGCCGGTTATTCTGGTTTGAACTGAAAACACAAGGCATTTTGAAAAAGAACTCTTATTGACACATCATACTAATAGGAATAGTATCTTTGAATTGCTTTTCCACCTGCTTAATGACAAATTAAATCATAAATTCCCAGTCCAATCAGGAAGCCACGCATGTTTTCTCTAAAGTGTGCCTGGTTTCCTGAAGGGAATGTACAGGGTTCTCGCCATGTTGTGTTCAAAATATCAATACATTGAAATTTAATTACTTTTTATTTACAAAATTTGCACCCGTAATGGTATACATACCGATTTATTTTTTTAGTACAGTTCAATTTCATTTCTACAGCACATTATACAACAGACATGACCACAAAGCAGCTTTTACAGAAATCAGGATGGAGCAAGGAAAAACTCCCTGAAACCACATGAGGCTCCAGAGAAACCCCGCCTCTTCTGGGTGAGGCTAGATGGTGGGAATACAAATCGTTACAGGTGAGAGTGAAAGCAAAAGTACAAAGTGTTGAAAGAATATATAGTATGAGCACATTGTGAAAAAGTCCTGATAGTCTTGAGGATTACAGCAGCAGTTCTTAGGTACAAATCTACAGTACCAAAGTGGGATTATCCACTGAAGTAAGGGTGAACTTGGGCATAAACTATTTTTGGGAAGTGCAAATATGTAGGATATCCATGTGGGACAACATGGATATTGCTTATTTCCAGCTCCGTGCAGCACACTAGAAAGCCAGTTGTATGAATTTCTTAAGATTTCCCAATACTCACTGGGAGCCTACAATCTAATGGGACTCGATTAGTGCAACTGAATAGTGAACGCAACACAAGCAAAGCAAACTGGATCTGTAATCATCTACAAATTTATATAACACGGACATATTAACTGTAAATTGTTTCGCAGGTAAAATGTGTATTTCTTGTCATCTCTACCCTCATATTTCCCATGACCTAAACCCAGATACAGCATTATGGGCTTAGTTTCCCTATAATATCGCAGAAACAATAATCATTATTACGTGGTGCAGTTTTGAACTTTGAACGCTCCCTTGTACCACAGAACAATGAGTCGCACTGTAAAGCTTTTGGGAAACAGCCTTAGGATGTGGGAGGGAGACGAACTCTAATGATCCGTTCCGATTACCTTAATTCTTCAAATGAGTTATTCTCGCGCACACACGCACACACACGTTTTACAACAGATCAACAGTATACAATTGAGTCTACATATCTGCACAACCTTGCTTTTAAAATGATAAATAAGTTATTTATTAGAAGTTAGGTTTCACATGTCACATTGTCCTAATTACAAGTAACAGACATGGTCAGAAAGTGTGTGAAACAATCCAATTATATTCCTGAAGGTTATTTAAATATGGACTTTTCCCCCCCACTTGTTTAATCAAATCAACTTTTCAGGTCTTCTGCTGTTTGTGTTAGGATTTTAAGGTATTTTCCTCTTTGACGTTTTAGTGGATGTTTCCTCATTTCTGAAGCAGGGCTTTAACCAATCTAAAGGTATCCATAAACATGCTGACATAATTTTATACCCCTCCCTAACTGTGTGAAAGGTCAATATTCTCTGTCGTGATCGCTGTTTCCTGATCTCATTGCCTTGCCCAATTTCTTGTCACAGAACACAGCCTGACAGTTTAGTCTGTTGAGTCTAGTTTATGAAATGTAAAGCTGAAACTAAAATGGTATTCGCTATTCTAAGGTATTAGACGTTTGAATGGGCCACAAAACATTTTTCAGCTTACTATTAAAAGATACCAGCTGACTTGAACTTGGTCATATTGTAATGGATGCTTAAAGACAAAATACCTTTAAATGAACATGGACTAAACTATAAAATAGGAGTATATTGTCTTCAACTATAATTGAAAGAAATTACTTCACATGCTGTACAACGGCTACGATAACCAGGAGCAGACAATCGCTTGAATCCACTCACTCTGGGTGCTGCGTAGTCACAATTGTTCTATTGTTTTTGTCCAGACTGACCCACTATCTATTTATCTCAGCGAGTCAGGGTGTGTGCGCATTACATCACTGGTTCCCCATCCTGGTCCTCAAGTCCCCCTGCTGTGTTTATTTTGTTTATTTTGGGTGTGTGACTTGATCAGCATGAGTAAAACACTAATCCAAATTCAAACAAACAATTCTGAAATGAACACGGAATCTCTCATTTGGTGTTAAAATGGGTTTATTTCTCTCAGTAAAGTGCTGCAATTCTTCAACGTTCAGTGAAAATAAAGTGAAGCAAACTTGCCCATGCACGCAAACACAGCGAAGGGTGTCAATACTTTAATCCTTAGAATAAACACAGAAGCGCTCGAGTGGAAAATTTACCTGACAGTGTTTGGAAAAAAGTAGTTGTGCTTTTTCTGCTGCTGAATCTCACTATCTTTCTACACCATCCACTGGGGCACTAGATAGAGCACTATTATTAAAAGCAATGCCCCATGTTATAGCCTATGTAGGTCACAAACTAAGTAAATGGGAAGCCATTTGGGATTTGCCCCAACTAGATGGTGGCTGAGTTTATGGGGAGGAAATGTAAGAGCCAAACAGCAATAAGAAAGCATACCTGATCAAATCGCTGACCTCTTCAGAAAAAGGTTTGAAAAGAGGGAGAGGATTTGGCAGACTCTACACTAGCCTACTAAAGTTTTTGTGCGTCAGTGGAGAAGCAATTCCAGCCCCGGGCATTAATCAGGACGTCTGTGCTGCGGTGTATGAACAGTCCACTGTGTAGGGCAGGAGCACACTGGGACCAATGAATGAGATCTTCCCGGTTTCTTTACTAGGTACTGTGTAGTATTTGATTACATCACCCCTACAAAGAGCCCAGAGCCTGGCTCTCAGAGTCACATACAAGACTCATGTAGGGGAGGAACAGAGCCTGCAATGGAGAATATCTACAGCAGTGTCTACTTGCTCACAAGGATTTAATGATTACACACAGCTCAATCGATTAATGGCCACTCCAGATATTCTCAATATTCTTTGTATTTAATGCCCTTTTGAGACAGAAATGAATAAGAAGTTAATCATTTGACAAGAGCAGCAACACTTTTAATTACAACTGCCTGGTAGTGCGTGACAGTGAATACAACTTATGTGTAAAACACCCCAACTAACAAACCACTCTGGATGTTATCTGGAACAACACACTCATTTTAGGGCAACCTTCTACTTGTATGCACTTTTTGTGATGTGCTTATGAACGGCCATTTGGAGTCACACTCCATGGGAATAAGTGCAACAGTATCTGACAACTGTACAGTAATTTACAAGGCTTTAAAAAAAATAAAAAATAAATAAAGCCAGAGGTTTCTAAACTTCAAAAAGGGGCCAGATTACACCTCATCAAAATGAGACTGTCTCTCACTTGCTCCGTCACACAAACACGCAGTTCCCTCCAAAAGTATTGGAACGGCAAGGTTAATTCTTTTGTTTTTGCTATACAGTGAGGACATTTGGGTTTGAGATCAAAAGGTGAATATCAGATGATGGATCAGAATTTCAGCTTTAATTTCCTGATTTTATATCTAGATGTGTTACACTACTTGGAACATGGCACCTTTACTGGTAGACCATCCAATCTTTAGATGTGCAAAAGTATTGGAACAGTCTTAACGTTGATTAAAGTAAATAACAGTTAATATTTGGTTACATAGCCCTTTCTTGCAATAACTGCATCAAGCCAATGACCCACTGACATCACCGATCTGTAGTATTCTTCTTTTGTGATGCTTTTCCAGGCTTGTGCCGCAGCTTCTTCTTGTTTGTTTTGGGGGATTTTTCAAGATTCAAGATTCAAAGAACTTTATTAATCCCAGGGGGAAATTGCTTCCCCTTCAGTTTCCTCTTTGAGAGGTGCAAATGCTTGCTCAGGTGGGTTTGTGGCTCATCTCTGTATTTCTTTGCGAATTCCAGTCTGGCCTTCAGTTTCTTACTGCAGATGAGTGGTTTGCATCTTGTGGTATGGCCTCTATTTTTCTGCTCTCGAAGTCTTCTCTGAAAGGTGGATTGTGATACCTTCAGTCTGTCCTGTGGAGGTTGTTGACTGACAGCTGTTTTTTGGATTTTTCTTCACAACTCTCACAAAGTTTGTCATCAGCTGCTGTAGTTTCCCTTGGCTGACCTGTTCGATGTTTGGTTGTTAGTATACCAGTGGTTTCTTTGTTTGTCAGTATGTTCCAAACTGTTGTATTGGCTATGCCCAGTGCTTGTGCAATGGCTCTGATCAATTTTCTCCCTTTTCTCCCATAGACAGCTCTCTGGTCTTGCTGTTGGTTTATTGTTTTTAACAACAAATGCGGCCTTCACAGGCGAAACCCAGTGCTCAAACCATGCGTAGCCTTTCAGAGTTATTAACTGCTTAAACAGTCAATCTAACAGGGCGTACCTGGGCAACGAGAAACACCGGTCATTCACATTGATAACTTGAAAAATGGGTTGGATCAGACAAAAGGTGTCATGTGCCAAGTTGTTTAACACATTTAGATGTATACTTCAGGAAACGAAAGCTTAAATTCTGATCTATCATCTCATGTTCATCTTTTGATCTCAAACCCAAATACTTTCAGTGTATAGCAAAAACAAAAGTATTGGCCTTGAAATTGGAGTTGAAATTAAAACTTTCAGCTATAATTTGAGGGCATTTCTCCCAAATCGGATGAAGACTATAGGAATTTGAGCACTTTTTTTTTTTTTTTTTTTAAATATATGTGAGCCCCCCTATTTCAGAGACCAAAAGTAATTGGATAAACTAACAAAAATAAATTTTAGTTTTTTAGTACTTGGTCGTGAATCCACTTTAGGACTCTAAAGTAAAGGATTAAGTACTCTTTCAAGAAGGAAACCCTTTTGTGACATGCTTAGTGTCTTCCAGCTCTGTTGAACTTGCCCCCTCTCACTGTTAGCTTTGTGTTTTTTGTCTGTAGAAATGACTGAACATCGATCAGTAAATCAATCCCACCCATCATACATTCTGAGAGAGAAGCCGCGGGCCAGTTAACATCATGTGGCCCTGGGGCTGACTTTGGACACCCCTGGCATAAACAACACCGACTGAAAGAGGCCAAAAGGCAGTACTGCTTCTGTGGATGTTTCGAACTTATTTCACATGCCATTTTCATCCAAGCTCAACAGGTCCTTGTGTGTTCCTAATAAGTGTCCAGTGCTCAGGAGACATATTTACTTTATTGCTTGTCTGGAAATGGCTCCAAGTTCGAGTTACATAATTTTTCCAGAGTGCAGGGCGTTGAGGACATAAACTGTTTTTGCAACTTAGGACTTCAAAATAACACCGCCAAACGGAGTTGAACAACATGTGGCTGTCAGGGCAATGGTTATCAGGAGCTCTTATCAGCTTGCCTCTCTCCTAGCTCACTAGTTAGGAAGTTGACCTAGTTCCTGCTCTTCCTCATGGCTTAGGGAGCTAGCTGGCTGGAGCCGTGGCCTACTCCTCTACAACGCCAAAGCAGTGAATTCACTGTTTCCACTGCCCGCCCATGTCTCCACGACTTGATTCAGGACATATCATCATCATAATAATCATTCCCAAAGCTTTGTTTTATTTCAGTCTTCTCATGGACTTGTGTGACTCGACGTGAAGTTAGTTAGAGGCAGTCCAAACAACGCCCTGCGACTGCGACAGCGACACATTAAACCAATAAACAAATCCTCTCCTAACTGTGCAGTGTGTCGGGAGGACATCTACTCAAGGCGAATGTGTTTTTTCCCCCTTAGACTACAGCCTTGTAAACGATTAAAGTACATTTATTAGGTTAAGACCGAGCAAGCAAATCCTTGTTTACTGCACAGGGACGAGTCTGTAACGTTCAACTCCATAACTACGGCTCCAGGCTGGGATTTTAGGTGAACTTGTTTCCTTACCTCACCCTGAAAGATTAGCACACACTGGAAAGGACTGTTAGAATTAACAGGTGGTCTTCAGACCAGGTCACCAGAACATCACCCAACTCTTCTTCTTCTCATTATCCAGGACTAATTACAGTGAAATGAGAATTAACGGACAATATGAACGCTTTCAGATGACCAGAGCACACTTTCAGCTCAGCGCTTTGCCACACAGCTACTTCCACACACCGCCACCGCAAAGAAACTTATTCCCAAACAACATTCCTACATTCCATATTTTAAACCTGGTTCCTCATACTCATAAAAGTATGAAAAAATAGTACCTTATTTCTGCCGTTTCGTGATGTTCTACTGCCCGGTTACTCCTCTTCGTGCCTAAGTTTCGCTGTAGCCGACCACTGAATATCTGGACTCTGCTCTATTGCTAAGAAACGAAGCTAACACACAGTTAGCCCCGCCCACATCAGGGAAAAACTCATTTGGAGACAGCGGTCTTAAATGCCTATTGGCTGAGGAGGCGGGTCGTCCGTTAGGAATTTTTCAGCCCCGCCCCCTCGCCGCCGATAATAATGACATCATTCCTTAGCGATGGCGAAATGAAGCTTCCTGAAGTAATGAAGCTTTCCTCCTCCCAGCTGTTCCGCAGAGCTGTTCACGGTGCAGGCTGGTGCCATCTGCTGGGCAAACAGAGGAGGAGCAGATACTGATGTCCTGCAGGCGAGGGCTGAAACGGGTTTGGGTGTTCCAGCTAACAAATCTGTTCCAGTACTACGAAAACTTTATTATTATTATTATTTTTAAATACAAATAATCTGGTAACACTGAGCAAAGCTGCATAAAGACAAAAAAAAGATGCCGTTTAGATGCCATAATAACTACTGAACTGTATGACATGAGGGCTTTCTCCTTTCTCGTTCCATAACTATAACTATAAACCATCTTTATATTACTAATTCACTCAAATCAGGGTTCAAAGCAGTCACGTGACTGTGTGCCGAACTAAAGCTTCAGACGTCACTGTCACGTGTTCACCACAGACTGACTCAAGCACTGATAGTGTTTGTAAGTGCAGTGCTTTTTTTAATTATTATTTTTTAAAAATATATACACAACGTAAAAAAAATAAAAAATCGGTATCAGTAACATCACAATCATTCCTACAACAGAGGCGAGAGAAACACAGCTAACATATCTAGCTCATTGCTAAGATTTTTTTTAAAGATTTTTTTTTAGCACGCCAGACACTATTCATTTTTTTAGACCTGATTTTGAAGAAGTCTTTTGAAGCTCTTACTTATAAGGAGACTGAGGATTAAACAGGAGACCAACAGATAAAGCAGAACACACAGATGGTACTGCAATAACTGGCACACTTGCTTCCCCCTTTTTAAAAAAGCAAAACAAAACAAACACCAGTCTTAATTATTTTTAATCTGGAGCTAGATAAGCTGATTAAACAAAAGAAAAGAACAGGAAGTGTTCATTTTCTCCAGTGAGTAGGATTAAAAACAAACCCAGAACTAAAATGGGCCAGAGATCCTGCTGTCACTGTGTAACTGGCTAGTGCAAGACAGCGACATTTCATCTACAGATTTAGGGTATGAAGCTTGACTATTGCTTCTAAAAATCCATATTTTTGCTTCTAAATATCTGAGATTTAAATGCCCACATGTACTGTATTTACTTTTCTGGCACACAATTTTCCCACTCACTGGTGCGACGGACCACATATACAAAGTGCTATAATTCCTATACTGTTCACCCAATTTGGTTGGAGATACCCTTAAAGCTTAAAGTCTGCAATTTGAGCTAATATTCATTATGTAATTTCAACTCCTGTATATCCTAGCTAATACTAGGAGCCCTAAGGCCCTGCAACCTAAAATATGCAAAATAAAATGCATACATTACACATCCATTATGAGCATTTGAGTAGCCTCAGTTCTATGCAGAGGGGAGTCTGGTCTTAGGTGACTGTATTCTTTCTTGCTTTTCACCTCACAATCTCTTCATCAGATCAAAGCTCCAACTCAGTGGCCAGCAGTGACAATATGTTGAATCTTATTTGGCCCATATCTGCTCTATTAGGGAAACGTAACATTTTCTGGCTTCTCTTTCCTTTCATGTTTTCTTTTCATTGACACACTTAGTGTGGGCCAGTTCAGTAAACCATCACTGAATAGGTTTGTCTGAAAATGGAGAGAATTAATCTTAGAAATGCATGGTAACACCAGGACTGAGAAGCACTCATAGAAATAGACCACACTTCCCACACTTGTAAGCATAATAGTAAACCCCGGAGGCCGTGGCTGCAGCTTTTTTTTGTCAGATTGAAATGATGAATAAAATAAAGTGTTTGAACACATGGGTTTTTTTTTAAGTCACATGACACACGAATTACAACATTGTTTAGCATGGTGTAATACAATACAGTAGTAGTTATCCTTATCAAGTTAGCTATTGTTTGAACTGAAGTGTGCTATAAACAGTGATTAATATACTTATAAATTACATGGGCTTATAGAGGAGAATTAACGTTCTGTATTGTTCACTACAACACAGCGTACAGTAATTACAGTGTGTCTAATTACTGTACAGTAATTACACCCTATACCTGAATGTACCTAATGTACATTAAACAACTATTCCTTGTGCAGAATCTTTAATATCGAATGCATGTTGACAATGATCTATCTGTTAGCACCATCTGAATTTTCAATAGCAAATGGAATATAATTCATGGCAAAGAGACAGAAAATAATTTATTCAAAGATGGGAGATTTATTGTGAAGGAATCACAGTTGCTTAGGTGTTACAGCTTGACAAATGATAAAACAGTCAGCAGGATTGGTAATGCAACTTAACATGTTATAGCAAAAAATTAAGTTTGTTAGCAGTCAGCCATCAGTTCAAATGGTCAGATTTATATTCACAATCGGTTGTTCACTTCAAGATCATTTAAGCTTGGTATACTGAAATAAAGTTCAGGTGTTGATGTTCAGGACCTTGGTTCTAATGTTGAGATGTGTTCTCGTTAAAACATCATTTGTAGTAATCTAGCTGCCACCTAAAACCCTTTTCAACCCATTTTTACAAATATGGTACCTCAGGTGAATGTTATAGTAATTATATATTATAATAATAAATTCATCATGAACGGTAAGTTTGTAAGTTCCATATAAGTGCTGATCTTGGACTAAAAGCTGCTTTAATAGGGATTCTCAATATCTAATAAGCTTCTAAACCTGGCTCAGAAAAAAGCTAGCCCATAAACTACAGATTAAGTGAAAAGTAGTGTGCACAAATAATGCATCTGGGTTTGATTATAATCAAAAATCCACTTCCTTGCAAGTTTTTAGGTTCATTGTGAACATGGCTTTGTGGAGAGGTAGGGAACCCGGGTTTAGTCAAATGTGCAAGAGTTGAAATGATGGCCTCTAGTTTCCAGAAGCTTTGTCAAGGTGTGGGTTACAGTAGTATATCTCATTTACATTTATGGCATTTGGCAGACACCAAAGAAATTTACATTTTCTCTCATTTATCCAAATGAGCAGTTGAGGGTCAAGGGCCTTGCTCATGGGCCCAGCAGTGGCAGCTTGACAGTGCTGGGATTTGAATTCATGATCTTCAAATCAGTAGTCCAACGTCTTAACCAATGAGCTTCCACTGCCCACAAGGGCCACAATACAATTCTACACAATTGCCTCAATCACAATGTTATTATTCCCTTTCCAAAGGAGATGTGTTTTACCCTGTCATTATCAGGACTAATGAGAAAATTGTGCTTCGCTTCTTTTCTTGGTGAACATTTGTTTCTAAATAAAGCTGCTGCAAAGTCTCTGAAATGCATGTGTTTACATAGACACATTCTTTGGAGACATTTAAAGGAGCTGAGGGACATAGATTAATTTGTTTAATTACAGGATGATGAGTTTATGCCTAGAGATAAAGTGCTTACATCTATACATCCTTAATCATCAAGATTTCATCTCATTTCACCAGTGTCCCATTCCTCCGTTTACTTCAGGTCATATATAAAAGACCCTGTTTATTCACCTAGCAGTAATCTCTCTTCTTATCATGGCTCACTCCCAAATAGACTTCCAGAGTATACATATCACAGCGGCTTTGTGTGTTCTGAAGTCTTTCACAGTAAATCTGTGAGAAATGTTGAGTGAGAAGAGTGGCACTTAATGATGATGTTATCCCAGGCTTGATAAGAAGAGGTAAGAGTCGAGATGATTCCTCGGAGGAAGTTGGAGGAAGAGGAGCAATGCATATGAATTTCCCCTTCAGCTCAAGTGAGAATGGATTTTTTTTGGTATTGCACCCCTTCCTCAGCCGGCGCAAATTAGCGCCGTGCCCTGATTTGCTCCCCAGAGAGGAACTGATCTGCCTTATCATGTCTCTGACTCTGCCCCAGCCAATGGGATGACAAACACTGTTATGTCATCGCCTGATCCCAGTCTGTCATTGGGCAGCCTCCAACCCCGCTCTTTCAGAACACCACGAGACCTCATTAGGAGATCCTGAGCAGCCAGAGTATACCTTTCACAAAGAGAATATAAGAAGAATATAAAAGTAGGAATATATAACTATATATACAAAATATCCAAAAATAAGAATAAGATTATATATTCAATGTATACATTTGTTCATGGGAGATGAACATTGGAGAAATAAAAAACATTGACACCTACTGAGGCAACACACTCAACTGTGCTTTTAGTCTTTAAGAAAGGCATTATGTTTATCATGTTGTCTGTCTGTCCAAGATTATTATTAGTGTGATATCTCAAGAACAAGTGGTTGAATGTTTGTAGTATTTATATGAAATTATTACTGTAATTAGCAGATGAACTAATGAGATCCAGGGTCAAATGTTCGAAGTAGTTTTTCTTCAGTGGCTTCTTTCCTAACAGAGATGTTACTTACACGTTTATGATCAGGAACATAATGTTGACTTAAATTTAATGCTATAAAAATTTTGTCATCAGTCCATCTGTGTGCCCATCCATGCATCTCTCTAAGATTCTCGTTAGCACGATACGTCAAGAATGAGTGGTTGAATGTTTGTAGGATTTATATGGAATTATCACTGTAACCATTTGGAACTGATCCAAACAGGGACAAGGTCACAGCAAGGCCAAATGTCTGAAATCGTCATTTTTCAATAGCTTCTTTCATGTTTCACGTACACTGTATGGCCACAGTGTACGGCTTCTCTCTCTCTCTCTCTCTCTCTCTCTCTCTCTCTCTACACATGCTTCTCCTGAGATGCCAGTGATCCTAACCCCTTCTGCTCTCCGGACCTGCCTGATCCATCCTGATTCCCTGCTTCTGGTTGAAGTTCTCATCACTTGAAAACCACTCACTGCTGCAGAGGATGGCCCCACACGGACAGCCTAAAGTTACTTGAGATTACTGTGGAGATTTCACTTTAAAACCATGAAGACTTTGGACTTCAGTTGCTACAATGGCTTAGGACTACAGTTGCTATGACAGCTTTTGGACTGCAATCCCCATGAACAGTTTTGCAATTAAGTCACCATCAG
>CM074946.1:11657329-11683656 GCA_037577455.1 Pangasius macronema
GGCTTAGGACTACAGTTGCTATGACAGCTTTTGGACTGCAATCCCCATGAACAGTTTTGCAATTAAGTCACCATCAGTGAACAGTTGATAACGTCAACAAAATAGACTTCACATATAAACTATAATGAACTTTTTTGGTTACACAATTGCACTTCTTGACTATGTAGGACACAGTTATAGAAAGGAATTATTTATATTTGCACTATTCCTTGTCACCCAGATGAAGATGGGTTCCCTTTTGAGCCTGGTTCCTCTCAAGGTTTCTTCCTCATATCATCTCAGGGAGTTTTTCCATGCCACTGTCGCCACTGGCTTGCTCATTATGGATAAATTCATAAAATTAAAATGTATATCCTCAATTTATATATTTCTGTAAAGCTGCTTTGTGACAATGTCCATTGTTAAAAGAGCTATACGAATAAAACTGAATTGAATTGTATGGCCAAAAATATGTGCACACCCCTCTTAATGATTGAGTTAAGGTGTTTCAGCCAGACCTGCTAACGGGTGCATAATATCAAGCATATAGTCATGCAATCTCCATAGACAAACACTGGCATGGAGGGGTCATACTGAAGAGCTCAGTAACATGGCACTATCATAGGATGCCACCTTTGCCACAAGTCAGTTTGTGAAATTTCTGCCCTGCTAGATCTGCCCTAGTCAACCGTAAGTGCTATTATTGTGAAATTGAGGCGTCTAGGCACAACAACAGCTCAGCCACGAAGTGGCAGACCATGCAAGCTGAAGCATGTAGCACATAAAAATTGCATATCCTCTGTTGTGTTACTCACTACAGAGTTCCAAACTGCCTCTGGAAGCAACATCAGCATAAGATCTGTACATCAGTAGCTTCATGAAATGGGTTTCCATGGCCTGCACAGAGTCCTGACCTCAACCCAAATGAACACGTCTGGGATGAACTGGAATGAACGTTGGCATTGAGCTCGACTTGTTGCACATAAGGTTTAATATTTAATGTTGATTTAGTTACATAATTGCGCAAAAACATAATTACGTGTTGGGGCCATGCTAATCTTCTCTGTATCATTCCAATTTTAGCATATGTGCTAGACAGAACAATCATATATCAATGCCAGACTATACTCAAACTCCCAGAGCACTCCTTTGCCATAATGTCCCTGTTTTTCCTTCTCTGCCATAATAAACACCTGTCTCTTCCTGTCTGTCATGATCACAGAGTAGGCTATGGTATTGCATATCATTTCAGTTTGAAAAGTGTATTACTTGTCTGAAGGAGTATAAAATAATGGCTCCATGTTACCTGCTTACTGGTGTGGTCAATTAATTCATATGGCAGTTTTATCTAGACACTTACATTTTGTTCACAATGAATATTTAATGAAGTCAAGTTTAAAGAAAAAAAAAAGTAAATATTTACCTAGTACATTTATGTAGGTGTTTATGAAAAATAGGTGGAAGGTTAAAAGTACCTCATTGGGTCATTAGGCTCACAGCAGGACAGAAATTTTGTCACTGCATCTGCTACTTCTCTGTCAGAAGTCACATCCCACAGTCCATCAGTGCCCATAATGAGGACGTCATCAGGGCCATGCTTGTGCTCTGAAATATTGTATACTTTCACCTGAACACACAACAAGGGAGTAAAATAGGAAATTAATATAACGCCAACACATTCTCTGCCTTGACTAAGCATGTAAGATCTTCTATTACACACCAAAAAAAAAATCATAAAGCCTTTGATCTAAATCATCCTGGTTCAAGAGATGGATGGGTGACACAAAATGAATGAAAAGAAGAGACCAAAAGATGGCACAAGTGGATAAAGTCAGCAAAAAACACTAAATGATATTTGTACAACTGCAACTGTAAACCTACCTCTGGACAGCAGGATAGGAAAGGTTTGATATAAATGTTCGAATTGTACACTTTCAGATCATGATCGCCTAAACCACGTGTTACTCCAATCGTGGCCATGACTCGGGCCTATCAACACACGCACACACACACACACACACACACACACACACACACACACACACACACAACCCTTATATTAAAAAAGACAGTACAGTAAATATGTCAGGAAGAATTGACAGATAAAAAGTTCCTGCTAGGAATGAGCAATGGAGCAGAAATAAAACTCCACAATTATACTCTATACAATTTGTGTTCTCACAACAAATAAAGCACATCAAACTAATTAAGATTATTACAGATTGAGTATATAAGTCCTTTAGACTGATTACCTTTTTCCCCTCTCCATAAATTAGGGGGAACTTGAGGTCATCTTCAACAATTGTCTTGTATGCCCTGTAATCAAGAAATTAAAACACATCATTACAACACAAATGTGGAAGGTTTGGCCATCATCTCACATACTGAATTAGTAAAAATGCCTGGATTTTCTATTGATAATCAGCTAAAGATGTACAACCTCACACACTCAGACATACTTACCACCCAGTCATGGTGTGGTCTCTAAATAACATCTTCTTGCCTAGCTCATTGTGCTGAATGCGTCGCGGAAACTCAATGTGTGTGAACTCGTTCCCAAGCAGTTCCGGTTTAAGGAATCCCTTTAAACACCATAAAAAAAACGTAATCAAACATTTGAAGAGAGGAAGCTATCTACAAGAAAACCTTAGCCTGGTGAGCATACACTCTCACTCAGCATTTTCCAGACATAGTCCTGCAGTTCTTTACTTTCTAAAAGTTATAATTACTCAGCACTGAATGGTCTGAACCTTTTCTCTCTTTTTTTTTCCAAAAGATTCAAAAGCCACTCACTTACTATCAAAACATCAGGTCAGAATAAATCATGATCTCATCTTTGGTTCAGGTTTGGCAAAAAAAAATTCATGTCAGTATGGTTCTATTTGTGATGGCTCCATTTTTTAAAAAACTGAATTTGTGATCTGTGCGCTTGTGGTACTGCAGGTGAGAAACTCACCAGATACTGCAGCCGCTGCCTCTCACTCTCTGGTGTGAACTCATTAGACATGGGAATAATCTCATCATTGCGAACAATTATGGCTCTAAAACACAAATAGTAGATCCTTCATGCTTAGAAGTGTACAGTTCTGTCAACAAATATTATAGCAACAGGACTGTGCTCATTTTTCAACTGCATCCCAGGAAATTACAAAAAGGGTTATAGTTTAAAAAAAAAAAAAAAACACTGTACATATTTGTAATATTTTAATGTCGGTTCATTCTGTAATCTTCTTACCTGCTGTCACCTGCATTTGCTACGTAGAGTTTCCCTAACAAATGCACAGCAGTCAAGGCACAACATCCTCCAGAAATACTGTAAGATGCCTTCTCCTTTTCAATGAGGTCATCCTGCATAGAAGACACACCATAATAATTATTTTAACCATAAATACACATTAGTGTCACGCCAAGACTATGGTTTTGACTCTGTACTGCAGGTCTGTGTGACATGGACACATTATAACCAAATAAAATAAAATATCTAATAAAACAATTGCTCTAAAGAAATAATGACAAAAGGCAAAGGGTGTGAGATTTTACTGGAGGACATTCCCATATCATTACAGGTATTACAGGCTTTTTTAATGATGGCACTCCCATTTTAGACAGCATTATGTAAAATACTGGCTATGTGCTGCTATATCCTTAATGAATGTACAAGAGAGCGAAGAAAATGACTGGAAAGATGTGTTTTTCCATCTGACTTTTGCTGCTGTCTTTCAGTGTGGCAGTCAAATAACTGTCACTAACAATAAGCAGACCATCATGATGCTGCTAATCACACTGACACTGAAAAAAAATACTGCCAAAAATAGTAAGTGAAAATGAATTGTTTACAATATTGCTAACAAGTAACAATGTAGATCTGGGCAATAGCAAACAACACTGGAGATCACAGATGACCACTGAGTCAGTCATGAAGAAAAGAAACACTATCCAAGATAGAGCAGAAGGAGGTCTGGTTACAGTGGAAGAAAATGTATATCAAATGCCTGTATAATTTGGTACAATGACCAGACATTACCTAGATTAACCTTTGATGGAATAAAGGACTAAAGGGACTATTCAAGAACTATAACATATCAACTTATATATGAAATATGGCCACACAAGATCTCCCAGTTAAACTGCATTACTTATCATTGTTAATGTGACTGGTGTTGGAGCCAAAAAAAAACTGATGAAGGCTGTGCTACATACCTGGTAAAACATCACCAGAGCACATATCTATACTTCTGCAGTGGATTTACAAGCATGTATAGATTGTGATAGTTTTATGTAAGACCTCTCTAATTACATTTAATCTCCTAAAATATGATTATTGTATAATAAGGGGCCTAGATGGTTCATCCAGAGTGGAGTGAAAATACTTGATAATTGAAGTAGATATTCCGTACTTTCATCTCATGTGTCTGATCTAATTCACTGAACTGCAGAGACAAATTTTGCTTTCCAGATCAAAATTTATGTCACTGTCCAATTACACGGTCTGGGCTGTAAAACAAACATGTAATATATTCACTGAGCTCAATAAAGCTTGTCACAGAGAACACAATTTGACTAAATAGTGTAGCAGATATTTGATTAACCAGCTACTCTGGTATAATTCACTGAGCTCTTTGAGTGAGAGAAAGAGGTTTTTGTCCACATAACACTACACAACTCATACTGCTTGAAGTGGATCACTGTCTTCTATGATGAATTTACACACAGATCAAATTGGTTAAAAAAAAGCATGTAATTTATTATCCTGCCTTGTGGACTGCTTGCTCCATCACTGTATATGGATCAAGATTTTTTTTTAGATGTTTTTGAAAACTTTTGTCTCTGGTAAGTTGCACCAGAGTGAAGTGTCTTATTAAGAAGGCTAAAAAGTGCATGGATATATGATCGGCTCTTTGAGGTGTGCCATGACGATTGGTACCTAGTCTGGCTGGTTAGGTATGTAGTCTATGTACAATGTATACAACGTTTCCTGACCTTAATGTAGGCCTGAAAGGGTTAAACTGATTAAGTTCACTAGTTCAGTACTAGGTATATGTTTGTGATCAATATTTGACTCAATGTCAAATATTTTAAGGCCTGGAACCCCATGGTCTCACCATCTGTTTGAAGGCATTCTCTATGATTCCCATCACCAGGCTTTCCAGATTGACAACTTTCTCCATGTGGAACCGAGCGATGGGATCTACAGGCCCATCCTGGTCTTCTGCATCCATGCAGGATCCCTTCTTTTGCTCAGCCTGATAAGGACTCCCGTTCTTAGCTAGGCAGATGGGTGGTGGGCTGCTCTGATTCTCCAAAAGATGAGCTACTTCACACAAACGGTCTCGGATGAGACGATGGAGAAGTTTGGAGGCCATGAGGGCGGCTCCAGTGCCGGCGTGACCATCAAATACACCCCAGAAGTGCATTGGGATACCTGTGGTGTCCTGTAGACAGAGAGAGAAAGATGGGCGGTGGTGGTACACAGTCAGAAAAAAGGTGTGATTTTATGGTAAAAATGGTTGTCACTGGACTTGTCACAGGGTTCAAGGGTTCCTCTTACTAGTAGTTATAATAAGCAACATTGTAGAAGACCATAAACAAGGTTAATAATTGGAACTTAAAAAACAGTGTTGTACCTCTGAGTGTACATTTGCATGTTTTTATATTAGGAAGCAAAAATGCACTGCTACAGTACCTTTTTTCAGTACATATTTAGAGAGAGGGTGAAGAGTAAAGAGCAAATTTATACATTTGCTCTCCAAAAGAACATATTTTACATTCAGTGAGCATTATTAATGCAAACAAAATCTAGCTTAATGTAGCAGGCATTAAGAACTAAATTAAAGATTTTTGCAATTGTAATGCATAAGAATACATTTAACTGCACTGCCCCTTCCTATATAGTGGCAAACATGCTACTGATTACAAAATTCAAGACTTCCTGATATAACATCAAGGAATTACAGACCTTGTATAGTCTTTCTTCATTTTGGAGGTTTTTCCACTGCAATGGAAAATACTGGGTATGCTGGGTATGTGTGTGTTGGGGTGGTCCAAGTGTTCAGGTTTAATATATATATAGATTGTACATAACAATGTTTATTTTTTCCTGCCTCGAGTGAGCATGTGTGCGGCCATAAGCAGATACAAATGTTCCTGTCTGCTGTGTTCTCTGAGCACTGTACTGCTGAGAACATACATTATTATACATTATTATACATTATACATTACACACATACATTATTACTGGTTACAAACTATTTTGGAAGTTGAACCGCAAGATACGACTGTAGTCCAAATGTGAGAATCTGAATGAGGAACCTGAAACTGAAACTGAGATGAACTTGCTTTCTGTGGCCGAACTGTGTTGGTCTGAGAGCTAGTAAATCTCACCCCACTGTCCTCTAGCAGCACGGAGGCACGCTGCTGTTTGCTAGTGAGCTTCTTCACATATAGCACGTCACACGAAGCCTGGTCCTCATTCAGCATACTCTTTCCTGCGTTTATCACCCTAAGATAAAGGGAGAGAGAACGTTAATCGGTGTAGTCAAATTCTTTATATCAGATTGTGTTTTCAGCTGTCCTCAAGTAACCTTGCTAAAACTTACTTGGTGTTAAAAGACCCCAGGGTTTGACTCTGAGTCAAAGGTAATAAAATACATTGGGAATAAAGTCAAGTTGAATGAAACATATTGAAAAAAATGCATTAGGGCACTGAGATTTTCAGAAAATTACATACAACATTATTGTTCAAAGCAATAAAAATGACTACACTGAGAACTGGTCATCTAAAGCACATTATCAGAGACAGTCTACATTCAGAAACCTGATCCATGCCTAACAGCAACCGGATCTGATAGTGAATAAACATATTAATCAGAAGAGGTCTCATTTACACACCATACTGAAAACAGAATTTGAAATAGGCTGTACTAATGACTTAAAAATAAAAACTACATTAAATAGTAATTTCCCTGCATGTGGCTACGGCTCCCTGAATGAATCCTTAATGATATGCTAATTTATTTGGCCTCTTCCTAATATCCTTCATTTCTGCAGTCATGAACTCTTTGGAGGTCTTCATCTACTATTATCATGAGTGTGAATTTTTTTTAAAATTTAAATCTTACTTCATTTTATGAGTAAACAGATGTAACACCAAACTCTCCCAGTATCAGAAAGCTCTTAGTTGCTTACATACTTTTCAGGAAATAGCATCTCTGCACTCAATGCCTGGGAAAACCCTTCAGATGGTGAAATTTTGTCACCTTATACTACATATAGTTCTGAAAAGTACAGATTTTCCTGAAATGACATGTGCTTCTCTTTTTCAAGTATTTCAACCACAAGTGATGCTATAGTCTTTTAAATTCTGTTCAATCCCAAAAGTGAAAAGTGAAGAAAACTGCATTTAAAGATTCCATTCGAACATCCAGTAGCTGATTACAAACTGAACTGATTAGGATTATGTCAATTTCACCATGACCTTGATCTAACTTAATCAAAGAGTGATATTCACTCTGTGAGGAAATTCAAGGTTGTAGACATCTGTATGCAGATCGACTGCATTTATAACTGTGTTTATTAACACAGTTGGTTCAACATTGCAGGAAGGTAGCTCAGGCAATATTTAAAAAAAAAAGTCATTTTGGTGAAATATAGTTATGATTTCTTAAAGCTGGTGTCAAAGTATATTACTGGAAGGGGGTGGGGGTTGTAGGGGAATAATTTTAGCCAAAACCTGTTTTTTTTTTTTTTGGCAGAATTCAGCCACAGCAACATTTGACAACATTTCCCAGACTACATTGTGTACAATCTGGGTCCAAAACACTGCTCATAATAAAAGTCACATTCAAAGACCTCACACACCCATTATATACAGTATATTTCTACTAACCTTTAAACATAAAATGTTTTTTTCCACACTGTTGAGAACAAAACCATCACAATGTGTTTATTCACTTATTCTATTACAAATAAAAGGAAAACAAAACTGTGTATCTAACACACATTTTAATGGCAATCAGTAAATGAATGTAATATAAAAAAAGCTTGGTCTTGTCACACTGTAGACGATCCCAGTAAAATCCCAATGAATTCTATAACGGACTGTGCGATATGTCTGATAAGTCAGATTATATGGTGAATCATATCTATCATTATTGTATCCTCTAACAATAGAGCTGTGATTAAATAAGATGACTACATTCTGCTTATGTCATCAATCAACATGATAGTGCAGAAAATGGGACTGCACAAACAGAAACATTCTTCAAAGTGAGTTAGAAATAATACAGATACTTTTTCCTAGCCATTAACATGTACAAACTTATGTGTCTAGATCACCCATGTTTTTATGTCATACTTTGATGTTTTCATTGTGGGCCACTCTATTTTAACTAGAAGGGAAACGAAAGCCACTGCTTAAAGATTAGAGAACACACTGGAATTAAATAAGTTCAAGCACAAGCAGTCAGCTGAAATAGAAAATACCATGATACATTAGGACACATGACACAGAGACAATAGCCGTAGCTTCTGCTTCAAACTTTGAGACTGACTTAAACCAACATGTCAATCATTATGATCATAATGTATACTCTGTGAGGATTGTATCAGGAGTTTTTATATAGCAATTAACTTGGTCCCCAGTTAGCCTTATGTGAGCTGTTCTCAAATGAGGAAGCAGAACCTCTGTCTACAAGTTCCTCTTCTGAGGTCGGAAGAGCTAACAACACTATTTCTGAAACCAGGGTTTCCGTTTCAACATCATTATTTTTCTTTAGACAATAGCCTAGTCCAAGGGCTCAGTTTATTGGCTTTCATCTGCACAGTAAAGGCAGGACATTTGTTCTGCTGTCCAGATAATTGCACCAAAAATATAAATAAAGCATTATAAATAATATAATATAAATAAAACGGTGTGAGTCCACAAATAAGTGGTCTGCAATAAAAGGTATCTTCTAAGAGGTGACAAAACTCAAATACGTGTTTCCTTCTTAGATGACTTCAAATGTAAGTAGTCAGTGTTTTCTTAAGAAAAGTGTAGAAATATAGTGTTTTAGGAAACTAGAAAGTAGTCTTGTCAAGAACTCTTGGAGCAAATGGCTCACAGTTTTAGTGTAGGATGCTCAGACATCAAGTACCATCCCTGACCCTGTTATCCTGGCAGTAAATGGAGATAGGGAGAACTGGAGATAATGTGGTATAGAGGCCTTCTGAGCTAGACAATAGCCTACTAATTAATGTATCATGTTGCAGATCAATGATTTAACTCTCTCCAGGACAAACAGTAAGTGCTCCATTAACACAATGTGACTCATAGCTACAGAGTCACATCATTTGAGCCACTATTAGAAAGCCTTTCAAATGCTGTTTAGCTTCTCATATGAAACGTGTAANAGAATACGTTAGGAACAGAACACTGGATGAAATACAGCTACGTTGCAACTTGATAAAACATGACACAGTGCTTTGACCACGCACAATGTTGTAGCAAAACATTCAGAAATGAAGCATACAGCACAAAGAAAGATCACATTCACTAATGTGAGAGTAAACAATGGATTTACAGCGATGCATTTACAATGTTCATTCATTCTTAGTAACTGCCTGGTCAGGGTCACAGTGGTTTAAATTAGGGAACTAGTTTGTATAGGCCTATATTTTGGGGAATATAAGCAACTAAATTCATTAGAAAACATCACTTGGCAGGTAAAAATACTGTACTAGCAGAATTTTAAAAACAGTTGTGCGCACATCTCTATTTCACAAAACAAAACAAACAAAAAAACAAACAAAAAATCCTTCTGCTTTATGTCACACCCAGTTTAGCTTTAAAGCTGAAAACAGACAGATATTTGAAGCTATAAAGATGGACAATGCCATTGCATTACAATCCTACTATATATGGGAAGCAAGGTTCAATCCTGAGCCATGGTTAATCTGTCTATGTGGAGATTTGAATGTTCTCCCCATGCTTGCTTGGATTTTCTTCACTATAGCCTATAGATGTGAATGTGTGTGATGTCCTCTGATGTGAGGATTTTTTCCCTTTATAACCAAGCAAGCTCGGTCATTCATTAGGGCTTCACACATAATTAGAATGGACAGTGGGATCAGCCAGTTTCAGTTTCCAATGGGTGGTATCATCAGTTATAGCCAGTCCTGCCTGTGTTGATTGTGCCATCCATGAGATTCAGAAACTAGGGGTGCTTCTCATTTCTCTGCTTGCTCTTCCTCACTATCCTTCATTGCTTACCTAAACACTTCTTGGCTTCCCCACTATAAGGATGTCATGAAAGGATTCAAGGAAAGGAAATCTGGACAGATGAAATCAATGACAAAACTAGATGCCTTTATTTGCTGAAGTGTCACTTTAAAGTACTATGACTTATTGATGTTTTTTTTTTTCCCAGCTGTAATGTCTGTTCCCTAGGGCTGTGATTACGCACTTAATTAGCAAATAGATATCAATTCATGTATTAGGAAGCAAGCTAGGTCACTGAAAAGCATAAATTAAAATTTTGCAATGGCACAGGGAGATTTGTTTAAGAATTTTCTTGGGAGAACTAGGATATAATTAAGAATGCAGGTCAGTGCCACTGTTGGCCTTGAGTCATCTGTGAGATACAGATATAGCAGATATAGTAGATTCCTACATAGTCTCATATATGTTTTCTTAGAGCTAAATAACTTAATGTAGATTTATCTCACCTGACATGTGGCATGATAAAAAAAGGTGCTTCCTTTCAATTCCCTTTAGAAAACTGTTAAAACATTTAACACTATTCCCCACTTACCTCTAGAGTTAAAAAGAGAAATGGACAGTCAATTCAGTTGTGGTTCGGTGAACTGTCATAAGATGAAACGCTACTCTAGCTCTGCTACCTCAAGCCAGTGATGCCATTCTTCCAGGGCCAGTTTTACTGCTTCCTCTTTCCAATACAATGTTCAACTAGTGAGGTTTACAGGAAAGGAAAAATACTGGGTAGCAGCATCAACCTCTACATTGGATGGGAATGAAGGAGCAGGATCAGGATTGGTATTTTCAAGGGTCATTGATGGTTTTGGGGCTTGGACATTCAATGATGACTTTGCCAATCCCCAAAACCATTACAAGCTGCGTGCTGTCTTCCACTGGCCCCCAACCTAGAATGTGGATTAAATTGTATCCATCTCCTGACCTGATATTTAGTGAAGATACTGGCAGATTTCAGTTATTTGAGTGCTGATAGGGTATCTGTAATCAATGCATGGCTAAAGATTGTGCACAAAATGCAATTATAAATTGTTCTGCACAAAAAAAAAATCAAAGAGATGCAGATGAGGTAGATGGCCATATGTCCCCATATTTGAGGGCCATGGTGATGTATTCATGCATAATCTTGGGCTCAGTGGCAAACTTGTGAGAGAGCTGGGGTAATGTCAGTTTTTTCACTCACAACTGTCTAGGGGGCAGTAGTGGCCTAATGGTCTGAGAGTCGGACTTGTAACCCGAAGGTGAACCCGAAGGTTGTGAGTCTCGGGTCCGGCAGGGATTGTAGGTGGGGGGAGTGAATGACCAGCGCTCTCTGCCACCTTCAATACCATGACNATGGGTTAAATGCAGAGCACAAATTTCGAGTATGGGTCACCACACTTGGCCACAAAGTCACTTCACTTCACTTCACTATAGAGTTTACACAGAATGGTCTGAAAAATAAAACCTTTCAGTGTGCAGGCGGAAATGCCTCGTCGATGACAGACGTCAGAGGAGAATGGCCAGACGGGTTTAAACTGACAGGAAGGCTAAGGTAACTCAAATGGGCAGAAAAGCATATCAGAATGCACAACACATCGAACCCTGAGGCAGATGAGCTAAAAGAATTCCATTCTTATCAGCCAAGAACAGGACTCTGAGTCTACAGAGGGTGTAGGCTCAACTAAACTGGACAGTTGAAGATCAGAAAAGACCAGGCAGTGCATTTTCAATCTCCAAAATCAACACACATTCAAAAGACATTTAGGAGATGTAGCCCAGGCAGAGCTTGTGCAGGTGTTTGGGGGAACTCTGAAGAGACAGGCTAGATTTGAATGAATAAGCAATTCTTTTCTGTTTGCTGCTTCCTTTCTGTTTGTTGATACTGCTTAAAAGTGGAAGATATATGATTATAAGCTGGTGTTAAGTGGGAAATCAGGGGTTGATAAACATTGTTCCATTTGTGGCCTATACTGAGTTAAGACTACATAAAGATGCACCTGGGATAATCTAATAGTATCAAACTTTATGATACATCATATACTTTTGCAAGCTTCATAGTCATGGCTAAGGTTTCACAAACTAATATTGTGTAAAATGAGTAAAATGTACATGAACACATGGCAGGTTTTCAGTCTGGTCTTTTAAATATTAAGTGGTAGAGGTAATCAAAGGATGGGCTGAAAACCATTGCTAGTCTGAGAGGAATATTACTATTTTCCTCATACACATATATCTTGTGTATTCTAAGTGGACATTAAGAAGATTGGATAAATAAAAGTAATTACTCATGAAAAAGGTACAGCTCTAATATGGTGGCCCTGTCTCTTCACAGCATACTGTAGAAAATGATTCTGTTACCATTTTGAAGAAACCAACAACAAACTGCACTAATGATGAAAACCCAGGGACACAATAATACTCTTTGCTTATCTTAATCTCATGATGAAGGCTTGTTAATCCTAATGTATCTTCTCATACATGTCTATGTGTAATCTCCAATCTTTAATCCGTCAGCAGGACTACTGCTGTAATAGCATGCAAAATATCTTTTAATCCTAAGTTAAACAGAATGATCTTGTAACAGGTGTTAGATTCATTCATTCATTCACCATCAAGAAAAGGAAGAAATAGCTTGCTTGGCTTTTGCTGTTGGAATCTGTATAAACAGCCTTTCAGGCTGCAGCCTGATCACGTGACCCGACTCTGCCTCACACTTGGGTTTTCAGGTTTTGAGTTGACGCGCAGAGGATGTGGTGTGAGAGCGCTTACTGGCAGATAAAGCACGGCTTACTGTCAGGACGTGTAAAAAGCCTGCATATGCCGCAGTTGAGTCTGAAGCAGCTGAACGCCTCAGATCATGCACCCAAGCCTGCTGTCGATCGCAGCCTACGTCATCATTACACACTAAGAGATGGCGCACGGGGCTTACAGCATGACGCTCGCTATCCAAAAAAAACTGCGTTGAATGAACACCTACGGTTTTTATATACGTCCCGATCGATTTCAGTGAGCATCGTGGAAGTTAACTGAACAGTCCCCAGCACGCTTACTGCTGCGCAGGGGCGTTACACCGCACTGAGCCGAGCTTTGCCCTTGGATCTAAGTGTCTGGCGGCATCACTGAACCGAACCCTTGCGTCTAAAGCACATTCATCACATCGCACTCAGTGAGTGACCCATAACGTAAAGTGCATGCGCAAGAACCATAAATGAGCTGCGACTCACTCTGCATATCCAGTGCGCCAGGGCATCTTGGCGTCTCTCCGGAGTGTAATGACGGGCCGGGATGCGTGCTCGGCCGCGTACTGCACCAACTCAGCGCTCAGCTCCAGAAAGTCGGGCCGCGCGTACGGGAAGCGCGGGGGCAAAGAGTCCGCTCCGCTCTGCTGCTGCTGCTGCTGAGGATGATGATGGTGGTGGTGGTGGTGGCCGTGCGGGACAATGCCGCCCACCAGCGAGGACATGGCATTTTTCACTTTGCTGATCATTGTGGTGCGGTGTTACAGCGCGCCGAACTCTGAAAGCTAAAAGGAAAAACGCAGCGGCGCAGAGGGAGAGGCGCGGTGCAGGAAGCCAGCGCTCCTGAGCTCGTGTGACGTTCTAACACACGATGGTCTCCTCATAGCGGAAAAAAAATCCTCGCCCGATCGAGTGTGGATCATCCGAAAGGCATTCAGGAGGCACACAAGTTCTGCATGTCGGTCTGGTAGCTGGAAACGGAATGTCTTTACAGCGTGTGCAAAATCAAGGGAGGGGGACCTGGAGGATGAGGCGGTGACGCCGCGACGTTTCCACAACGACCGTGCAACTGATACTCTAACTATACCACTGTTATTACTTTCATTATTCTTAACAACCACCACCACCACCACCACCAACAATAACAACAGCCACAACAACAACCACAACAACAATAACAACCTCCACCAACAACAATAACAACAGCCACAACAACAACCACCACAACAATAACAACAACCTCCACCAACAACAATAACAACCACNAATAATAATAATAATAATAATAATAATAATAATAATAATACACTGAGTTCAGAGTGTATTAGCTAACTACTAGATCACTATAGTCTACCTAATAAACACATGAACTCACACAGTGTTTTGAAACCCCAGATACGCTGCAGCTCTTGATACACTCGTATCAGCCCCATCACACAATGCCATTGCCACTGCAATTTCAGTTGATGTGCAAATAAATTTTGGTCAGTGGTGGTGATCCTGTGTAATCCCTTTTCACTGACAAAATAGAGGATGTCTAGCAAATTTTGCATAGCAACAGATGGGATAAAGGACATCTACATGAGTGTAGCTATAAGGTGTACCTAATAAACTGGAAACTGAGTGTACATAGCATGCACAGAGTTGCGTAGGGCATTATAATATAATATAATATAATATAATATAATATAATATAATATAATACATGGAGTTGAATCTATTACGATTGCTACCTAAGAAACTGTCAACTCAGTTAAGCATATAAACATACTGTATATACAGTAGGTCCTACACAGCTTTTTAAAACGCCAGCTGCACTGGAACACATGATACACATGAAGCACAACACGCACCGTGTCAATATTATTATTATTATTATTATTATTATTATTATTATTGCAATTTCAGTGTCACCTAAAGTAGGATATATCTCTGCTTTCCCTTTCCACTGATGGGACAGAAAGTGTTTAGAAAACCTACAGTATATGGTAGTTGTATCTGATCAAATGGCCAATAAGTGTAACTACAGGATACAAGGTATACCTAATAAACTGATAACTTAGTATACAGCAAGTATGTCTCCAGTCTTATCCACAAAGGGCTGGTGTGGCTGCAGGTTTAAATTCCAGCCAAGCAGGATCCACACCTAATAGTTATTTGGAGACAAAGACGTACTGATTAAACAAGTGGAATCAGGTGTGGCTCCTGCTGGGTTGGAATGAAAACCTGCAACCGCATTGGACCTTTGCAGATAAGACTGCTGTACGGCATACATGGAGTTGCCCAGCTGAGATTACATAGATTACATAATACAATGTCTTATCTTCATGAATGTGAGGATACACACTTGTAAGGAGTCATTAGTTTTATGCATAACATGAAGCCTTCATAATCGAAAAACAACTCCCTCTCCCTGCATTAGAACAGGTTATTTCACACAAACTGCCTGAAGGAGAGCATCTTCTAAGGGCAAAGCAACATATTGACAGCAACATTAGTGATGCATTTCTAATGACTTCGATGACTTATTTTTATTACAACAGTTTGGAGTTTTATCTAAATCACAATTGCCCTAGTATGCACATTAGGTGCCAAAGTCTCTAACGGATTTCTTCTGAAGTAGGATATACCTCTGTTTTTAGGGTGCCATTAGTATAGGTTCCAGTACAAGATATGTACCTCTTCTTCTTCTTCATGCAGGAACCGATCGTCACAGTTCTTTGTGGTTTTTGTCAAAACCAAATGGTTAAGACATAGCTACAAAACTGATGATCAGTTCCTGTGTGAAGAAGATAAAGTACATATCTTGTTCTGGAACCCATACCAATGACTTCCTAAAAACCAATGCAATTTTTGTGATTGACCATATGTTTCTGCTGTGTTATCAAGATTATTCTTTCTACGACCTCCCTGACTATCCGTCCATGATGATAATGATATGATATCATGATATGATAATGATATAATGGCAATATAGCTTGCCGCATATACGGAGCTGGCTTTTAGCCTCAGCTCCTGTTATCCATTATCCTAGAGAAAATTTGGTTAGGCCTAAATTGACCTGTTACCATATCTTAAAAGACGTACACATTTAACAAGCTTAACAGAGCAAAAGAAATATGGTATTAAAAGACAAACATTGCAAACAACATGTTTTGCAATACTTTAGTTACGACAGGAACTCTTTACCACCGATTACCGACTTAGGTCTTAGGGAGAAATTCATCTTCGGTTCTGTCCCGACACCGTATGAGAAAGTACTGCGTCTACAATTTCATAGAAAACACACATAGTATCTGCTGGCACATTCTACATCAAATGCTAGTTTGTCATCTCGCTGTTTCCTTCATTAGTCTGCATATTCTGTCTCTGATATCTTTTCAGGCATAAAGGCAAGTCCTTATGTTTACAGGTGGTGGTCTAGAGGCATGAACTAAATGCAAGTAATTTGTGTAATCAGAATGGCCTGCCCAGAAAATTGTCGCAAGCAGATGCATAACAGACCTCTGAATACACTTAACTTTCCCTATATAAATATAGACATAACTTATTTAGCTGACTATTTTTTGCCTCATTACCTTGGAGGAAGAGAAAGACACACAAATCTGTCATGTCTATTTGCTTTATCACTCACCCCTGAAACAAAAGGAGCCATTTCCTCTTGCTACATATTTTTATACCTGAAATGTCCCCTTTCAAGCTGGAGTTTATAATGATAGCAAAAGTCCAAATGATATTGGATTATATTTCAATACAGTTCAAATCAGTAACCACTCACACAATATTGTTATTATCACTGTATATGAATGAGTGGAATGAGACTGATTGTTTTGTGCCATATGCAAAAGTGTAGGCCAGTAAATACCTACCTCATCACATTATTGTATTACTTGCTAGAATGGCTGTCTATAATCTGAAATATACTTTCGCTCCTTAAAATCCTTTGCGGTGTCAGCGGTACACGTTATTGCTTTTTGTAATCATAGCAATGTATGTATTTTGAATATGCTGAGTTTTGAGTATGCTGAGTTGCCATTTTATTAGATACTAGATTAGAATAGTGAAATGAACATGTTCTGGAAATAAAAGCCAGACATATTGAGCATGCAAGATGCTAGATAGAACTGAAGATTTGTATTATCTGGTGTTATAGATAGCAGATAGTGGGTTTATCTCCAAAGTGCAGTTGAAATTTCTGTCCAAGACAGGCCATTTTCTGGCCAATTACAAACCCATTCAAGACCTGATGTATCAGTGTCACCCTTACTCCAGGCCTAGATGTGATGGATGTTTTCCTTTAGTGTGTGCATAACTGTTCCTTGAAAGCTTATGGTGCAGGACTAAAACTGGCACACCATCTCTACTGATTCCTGAGCTGGCTTTTATGCACAACATGTATACGTTTATTAGTTGAAAGATTTACAGTTGTTTGCAAAAGTTACATAAGTGAAAAGAAGTAAACACAACCGCTGCAGCAAGCCATGATAATGCGCAGTTACTTTATATTTGATGAAATTCGAAAAAAAAAAAATTGAAAAACATAGTAATTGTGGCCTGTGCAAATGTTTAGACACCCTTCTAGTTGTAAAGTCCCAGAGCTTAATTGACTTGTTAGGCTTTATTTGACTCATTAGGCCTTGTTATGCAGTCAGTTGTCATTGGGGCTAACAATTCCAG
The DNA here is from genome assembly GCA_037577455.1 of Pangasius macronema. Taxonomy (NCBI): domain Eukaryota; kingdom Metazoa; phylum Chordata; class Actinopteri; order Siluriformes; family Pangasiidae; genus Pangasius; species Pangasius macronema. The sequence goes on from CM074946.1 coordinate 11,674,955, forward strand.
AGTGTAATAAATTCTCTGACTCTTCAAACCTGTGCTAACATTCAACTGACTGACTGAAGATGTGAAAATGAAGCTAATTGATGCCTATAAAGTAGAGGAAGGCTTTAAAAAATACTATCAAAGCACTTCTAGCTCACAAGTTCCACTATCTGAAATGTCAGAAACAGCAGTTAAGGGGAGCTGTGCAAGTCAAAGCGAGATCTGGAAGACCCAGAAAACTCTCAGACAGAAGTGCGCAAACGCTGGGCAGAAAGGCAAAAAGCAAAATCCCAAAATTACACTAAAAACCTGCAGGAAGGTTTAGCTGACCCAAGATTAAACATGCAGATAAACACAAGATGGTATTTAATTTACATAGATTGAAAGCAAAGGAACTGTTACTGCCTGCATAACAGACCTTACAGAGTGTCAGCCAGTGAGATGTGAAAAGTGATATATGTGTGATAGGTAATAGTTTGGAGGCAGTTATCAGTTGAACCTTTTACACAAGCTTATGTAAATTTGTGCACTTATTTTTTTTATCCCATAAAATAGAATGACTATGCAGTAACTGGATGATTTGCACTGTTACCATGCCATTTGCACATATCACTTACACTTTACTTCCAGTCTACCTCATTGTCTCTTGCAATTTACACCTAATATGATTTGCCGTTTTGCACTTCTGGTTAGTTGCTATTATTGGTGGCTTTGTACTTGTTCTCTGCTCAGTGACAGTAACGTTGAATCTAATCTAACTGATATATGGTTTAGTCATTTTTAGTTTTGTTGGATGTGTACATATTTGTGCACTGGCATGTCAATGTATATAGGTTATTACATATATAGTGTATTAAATATGACAACAAAAAACAAAAAAAAATCTATCACAAATCTATCAAAAATACTTAATGCACATAATGAACTTAATGCATTTTTACTTCCAACATTGCTCCATTTCAAACCACTCAAAATGTCAAAGCAAACCCAATGAAACTCATGTTGCTGTGCATATTTTATATAGACTAAAATTACTTATATATACTGTACATTGTCCACCAGAAGAGGGAGGCAATGCACAACAGATGAAAGTAAGATGTTCTTGAGCTACGGGTCTTTGCCCCACAGCTCTCTCTCTCTCTCTCTCTCTCTCTCTCTCTCTCTGACAGCTACTTGAAGACAGTAACCCATGAGTGGGAACATTATAATGATTGTCATTTCAGCGATACTCAGAAATACATGTAGTTGCTTAGCAAACTCTCCACTCTATTTACTGACTCAGTAATGTGCAGTGCATATTATAATCTTCTCATTAGAACAAGAACTTGATTCTGGCACTGAACAATGTGACAAATGGAGAAGAAGCACCTTTAGGTCAAGGGTTCTCATTAGAACAAGAACTTTACTCTGGCTTTAGTAAATAGACCTCAATTATGAAAACATATCCCACATACAGTACTGTGCAAAAGTCTTAGGCACCTTAATTTTTTAAATACAAATTTTGTCTTAAATGTTTGTTTTATGAGTTCTGCATTATTGAGTCAATAAAATAATTAGATTCCAAACATTTTCTTCAACAAAAAATTCAATGTTAAAGAAATTAAAAGAAAGCAACATATTATATAATATATCACTTTTCAGACAAAAATCATAATGAAGTCTGTCCAGGTTTATCTACAAAAAATGGAAATGGGTATGACAGTCAGAGACTCCAAAAGAACTGTGACAGATTCTCCAAGATGCTCAGAAAAACTTACCAGATACTTTCCTTATAAAACGGCACAAAGTGTTTACTGCTTTTAATAGTGGATTTTTTTTTTTATTTACATATGTACATAAATATGCGCATGTGCCTGGGTTTTGCACAGTACTGTATACTGGATTGAAGAAGTGGACCCCTGACAGTCTATTACACAGCACAATGTACTACTGTATTTTTGCAGTTATGCTGAGCACCTAAAAAGTCAAGCATTTCATAATTTCCTAAACACCATGACACACTTGCCATGTACCATATGCTAGTACATTAGGTACTCTTAAACTGATTTATTGCAGAGGCAGTTGGTGTAACATGGTTGTCATTTTTATAGACTTTTTTTTGGAGGGTTCATCTGTTATCTTGAATGTGAAACCTATTAGACTGCTGCTTGTGTGTATATTAGAAGGTTTTTCCAAAAGTCTTCATCCAGAACTTGTTATACTTTTATAGGAATAGTCACGTGGGTTCCCTCTCTCAGAAAAACTGCCGTCTCGTGGTCATTCCATTAATATGAACAATGAAGTGTCTCTCAGTAAACATAACAGCAAATATGGACTTCTATACCTCTCCATCCTGCCTTCATCTTTTGCTGTGTTACTATTTTTTTATTATTTTCAACTTCGATATTCATGAAAAGGGGCTTAGTAGCTTATTAGTAGTTGTCATTATATTGTTATTATTTATTGTATAATATTGTATTTTTACATTACAACAACAATAACAACAACAATAATCATAATCATCATCCCATCATTGAATTATGCATCTGTTTTTATTAAGCAAAAGTAAAAATGGCTGTACTCATAGGAATGATCAGTTCAGAGCAATTCTCTCTCACACTTCAGAGAGAGAGAGAGAGAGAGAGAGAGAGAGAGAGAGAGAGAGAGGGTACTTTTTTGTAGTTTGTACTTTACACATTACATCTGTGCAAAAGACAAGTGCAGGCCAGCTTTATTTAAGGGACACTGGGGTTACACGCACGCCTTGCTATTTTAATCTAATATGTAATGTTATATTTTTAATGTTTAATGTGATTTTCATTTGTGATTTTAACATGAACTGACACTAAAGCCTGGGAGAATTATGGCCTTTTGTTACCTCATTTCTCATATGATTATAGCAAACTCCATATGCTACTGTGAATGCTTTAGTATACAGTCTGTCCTCACGCTGTTGCAGTGGTGTTGCCCAGCCTGGCTACTACACTGTACATCATCTACATTCATTTGTTCAGCCTTGACATTTTCCCTGACATTGTTGCTTCACACCCCTATAAGAAACCATCTATGCCTTTCCATCCTGCCTTAATCTTCAGCAAAGGTGGAGTGGAGTTGAATGATTAACCACCTGACCCTGAAACTGATGCATCCTTGAAAATCACTGGAAGCTTATTGAAAACTGTTCCACAATCACTCCAGCTCTATCTGTCCTGTCCAGGATTGCTATGCCTTCTAAGATCTGTGTGTTGGTGCAAGGCCATCCTTTTTTCTGGCACTGAACAATGTGACAAATGGAGAAGAAGCACCTTTAGAGCAAGGGTTACATAATTTAACCACACAGACAGTCATCCATCATGTGGAAATCAGGACAGATCAGTCATAGATAAGAACTTCCTCCTCTCATTCATCTTCCTGTACTGTCCTACAGCTACAGAAAGAGTTTATACTAGGTAAAGGATCATCATGCATAGAAGGTACACTTTACAGTTACAGAGAATTATAGGGGATATAAAGAATTCACCAGTTGTAAACTATATTCCAAATGAAGTACAGCACAAAAGATCTAAGTGGATTAACACTTTACTGATAGAATCAGCTAGAAACATACTTTATATTCAAATGCCAGAATCAGTGTAACTCAGATTCTAAAACCTTTGTGCATACATAGCTAAAACTTTTTTTTTAAAAATTAATTTCCTTATTGTTTAAAAAACACCCCAAACAAAGAAACAAGCAAACAGACAGACAGACAGACAAAATAAGAAACACAAAAACAGAAAATCACAGCAATACTCGAGACAGAAATACACATCTGTAAATAATATAACCCTAACAGATCAGCGATTAGAATGTTTTACTCCCCTTCGAGAGACAGAACTAATTTCACTGATTTCCTCATCAAAATCATCAGCTTGTATACTAGATCCCTACCTACATGTTTCTTCAAACAGGTAATTCCAGAAGCAATGGAACCTCTTCTAAAAGTAATCAAGTCTTCCCTTAGCTTTGGCGATGTACCTAAATCTTTTAAACTAGCAGTTATCAAACCCCTGATTAAAAAAATCTTTGATACCATTGATGATATCATTCTGCTCGATAGACTAGAAAATGTTGTTGGTGTTAAGGGAACGGCACATTCCCTGGCTCAGGTCTTATTTGACTGATTGTTATCAGTTTGTAGATATAAATGGTGACTGCTGTACGCATACTAAGGTAAAGTTTGGTGTTCCACAAGGTTCTGTGTTAGGCCCACTGCTTTTTTTTTCTTTATATATGCTACCTCTGGGTAAAATTATTTGTAAACATGGTAGAAGTAAGGTTTCTGATTGCATAATATCTCTGGATGCCTTTCTCTTTCATCATGTGCAGCAGTAAAAGACTTTGGTGTGATTGTTGACTCCAGTCTTTCATTTGAAGCGCATGTAGATAATATTACTAAGAAAGCCTTTTTCATCTCAGAAATGTTGCTAAAATAAGAAATATAATGTCACTACACAATGCAGAAAAAATAATTTTTTATTACCTCTAGGTTGGATTATTGTAATGCCTTACTGGCTGGATGTTCCAGTACGTGTAATACAAGCTCCAGTTAGTCCAGTATGCAGCAGTCAGAGTTCTTACTAGAACCAGAAGATATGCCCACATCACCCCTATCTTATTCACGCTGTATTGGCTCCTAATCAAATTTCACATTGATTATGAAATACTACTACTGACCTGCAAAGCACAGAATGGTCTCATGCCACAGTACTTGAGTGAACCTTTGGTCTTTTACGATCCACCACGCCTACTTCGATCAAAAAGTCCAGGCTACTTGTTGGTACCTCGAATAGTGAAGGCTACAGCAGGGGGTAGAGCTTTCTCTTACAAATTCCTACAATTAGGGATTCCAGTTAGTGTTCAGGACTAAAACACAGTCTCAGGGTTTATGTTTAGGCTGAAAACATACAGTATTTGTTTATTCAAGCCTTCTGTGAATAGTTTTTTTTAGGTAAAGATCTGGAGGGCTCATGGGCATAGAGTGTTGTGGTGAACTGGGATGTTTGGATGCTGTTGCCCCCCCACTCTCATGCATTTACTCAGATTTGTTAACGGTGCAGTGGCTGGCTGCTTTTTGTCCCAGGGTGCCCTCATGTCCGTGCTACCTTCTGGCTCCATGAGATTACTGTAGATGGTACCAATTAGAAACCATGACAATGGCTTTGGACTTCAACTGATTTGAACAGTTTTGCTATGATGGCTTAGGACTACAATTGCTTTGAAAGCTTTAGGACTGGAATTCACAGTTTTGCACTCAAGTGTCGATTGAACAGTTGATAACTTCAACAAAATAGACTTCATATGTAAACTATAACAAACTTTCTTAGTTGCACAACTGCACTTTTTGACCATATAGTATGCAGTTAGAGAAGGGAATTATTTATAACCAAACTATCCAGTGTCACCCAGATGAGGATGAGTTCCCTTCCGAGTCTGGTTCCTCTCAAGATTTCTTCCTTATATCGTCTCAGGGAGTTTTTACTTGCCACCGTCGTCTCTGGCTTGCTCATTAGGGATAAATTCATAAATTTAAAATTGATATCTTGAATTTATACATTTCTGTAAAGCTACTTTGTGAAAATGTCCATTGCTGTTAAAAGTGCTATACAAATAAATTTAACATATGCCTAGTTAATTACACTAGAAGTGCATTGTTAGGGATTGTAGGTGGGAGGAGTGAATGACCAGTGCTCTCTTCCACCCTCAATACCATGACTGAGGTGAGACCTTTTAGCAAGGTACCAAATCCCCAACTGCTCAGTTTGGCTGTGGAGAACGAACGGAATTGCAGAGGAAGGATGGAAGAATTTATGATGCCAGAGTATTCATTTCCTCTAGTCATTATAGGTGACCAATTTTGTGTACCATCAGTGAGTTCAAGTAATCTCAGGCACTATTGATTGTTCACCTTTGCCTTATGGAGGCAAAAAAGGCAGAAGCTAAGAGATCTAAAGATATTACCAGAATGGAACCTTTTTACAGTGAAACTTAATGGCCTGTGCCTAGGTGAAGATAAAAGCTTGGCAAACGAGGAAAATTACAGCACTCTCTGCATTCATGTTGCAGCTGAGATGTGGCAAAAATGCCTGGAAATTATTCTTTAATGATAATGGCAAATGCATTGTAAGCTCAGGTTCTAAAAACATGAAACTCTGAAATATGATGCAACCTCTTCATTTAACAATTTATATCATTGATATGTAATAGGTTAACAAGTCAAGCACTATGTAGTTGGTCAGCATAAGAGTATAAATACTAGTTACAGATAAGTTCTAAGAAATATTTTGTAATATACACCGGTCAACCACAACATTAAGACCACCTAGCTGATATTGTGTAGGTCCCCCTTGTGCCGCCAAATCAGCTTTGACCCATCCAGGCATGAACTCCACAAGACCTCTGAAGGTGTGCTGTGGTATCTGACATCAAGATGTTAGCAGCAGATCCTTGTAAGTCATGCGATGGGGACTTGTTTTTCCAGCACATTCCATAGATGCTCAATTGGATTGAGATCTGGGGAATTTGGAGGCCAAGTCAACACCGTGAACTCTTTGTCATGCTCCTCAAACCTTTCCTGGACAATTTTTGTAGTATTGCAGGGTGCATTATCCTGCTGAAAGAGGCCACTGCCATTAGGGAATACTGTTGCCATGAAGGGGTGTAGTTGGTCTGCAACAATGTTTAGGTAGGTGGTACATGTCAGAGTAACATCCACATGAATGCCAGGACCCAAGGTTTCCCAGCAGAACATTGTCACAGCATCATACTGCCTCCACTGGCTTGCCTTCTTCCCATAGTGCATCCTGGTGCCATCTCTTCCCCAGGTAAGCGACACACCTGATTGTCCATGTGATATAAAAGAAAATGTGATTCATTAGACCAGGCCACCTTCTTCCATTGCGCCATGGCTTGGTTCTGATGTTCATGTGCCCATTGTAGGCTCTTTCGGTGGCGGACAAGGCTCCGCATGGGCACACTGACTGGTCTGCTGCCACACAGCTTCATATGCAGCACTATATTCTGACACCTTTCTCTCATAGCCAGAATTAAATTTTTCAGCAACTTGTGCTACAGTAGCTCTTCTGTGGAATTGGAACAGATGGGCTAGCCTTTTCTCCCCACACACATCAGACAGCCTTAGGCACCCATGAGCCTGTCACAAGTTCACCAGTTGTCCTTCCCTGGACCACTTTTGGTATGTACTAACCACTGCATACCAGGAACACCCTACAAGACCTGCTGGTTTGGAGATGCTCTGACCCAGTCATCCAGCCATCACAATTTGGCTCTTGTCAAAGTTACTCAGATCCTTATGCTTGCCCATTTTTCCTGCTTCCAAAACATCAACTTCGAGAACTGACTGTTCACTTGCTGCCTAATATATCCCACCCCTTGACAGGTAGCGAGATAATCATTGTTATTGTCAGTGGCTTTAATGTTATGGCTGATTGGTGTGTGTGTGTATGTATATATATATATATGAGGTTTCCATAAAATCACATACCTTTTCAGTATTTATCGCATTGTCATTAAGCTGAAAAAGAGAGAGTGGTTACAAGTAAAGGTGGTGCCTTAAAATAATCCCTAACCCTAGCCGTAGCCCTATCAACAACAACACACACACATACACACACACACACACACACACACACACACACACACACACTGAAAGACAGATAGGCAACACCATTTGAGGCAACACCATTCATTCTTCCTAATTAAAAAAGAAATTGTGTTTCAAGTCTGCAATCATGCCATGTTCTGAATAGCAAGCATGGTAAAGAGAAGAGCTGTCCTTGCCATTAATCAGATCTTGGTCAAACCAAAGGACACGTTTGTCCCTTATTGTAATGTAATGTGTACTTTGATTGGACTTAATCTATTTACTTCTACTGTGACTTCCAAAGGCATTTTTGGAAAAACAACAACAACAACAACAACAACAAAAAAACATCTCTGGTATTTCACTCTGACTGCCAATGCCGGAAACAATGGCTGTGCGAATCTCTAGTTTGGGCTAGAAAGAAATCACCTCCAGCCTCTACTTCATATGGTGGTGCTGCTGAGTTTGGTTCCACCAAAGTGAAAGCCACATGCCAACATCAAATAAGACAATGTGTGTGTGTATATTTATATATATAATTTTCTTGAAAGAGACTGAGTAAGCCCTTCGAGCCAACTTATACCAGCTAGTCCTGGTGTCTAAAATTTTGACTAGTAGAGTGCATTTGTGATTTGTATATTTGTGTGCTGAATTTTTAGGTTTGTGCATTCTATCTTTTTTTCTTACTGATATTTCTGTTTACATTGATGCCACCTGTAAAATTCTCCTGACCAGGATAAAGCAGTTACTGAAAAACAATTAATGAACACCTACAGCTGTCTCACATGTCAGAACTGAATGATCAGTGATCAAACTCTGCATGGGAGTAGGTAAAACCTCCAACTGTACAGTACAGTGGGCTTCCTGCTCTGCACAATTAACCAGCAGGAAGCTGCAATCAGTAGGGCAAAGTAAACCAGGGCATTGGCCATTTACATTTAATTCATTTGGCTGATGCGTTTATCCAAAGTGACTTTCAATTGAGAGAGAGAGGACACAACAGAGCACTTCCTCAATGGCGCAACCGTGGCAGCTTGGTGGTGCTGGGATTTGAACACATCAGGTCAAGTCAAGCCAAGTGGGTTTTTATTGTCAATCCTCT
>CM074946.1:11696373-11733991 GCA_037577455.1 Pangasius macronema
AGGAGTGGACCAGTCTCTTTTGGCACCTGGAGATGAGGAGGCTTGTTTCGACTACATCGGCAGGTTCATGCACAGTAAGCCCTTACTAGAGTCTACGGATGCAGGCCTAGCACACCTGTTAGAGTTGAAAGATGTAATTGATGTGACTATTCAGAGTCATGTGACTATTCAGAGTCTTGCAAATGTGTGTAAGAGGTGAAGTTGTTTCACATGTTCCATTGCCAAACTCACAAGTTGATGATGTCACTTGTGAAGAAACTCAAGCTAATGTTAATGTAAACCCAGTTATGACTATTGATAGTGAGACTATTGAAGTTAATGCTAATGCAAACCACCCTTTAGCAACTACAGCCGTGCACACACAAGACTTAGAAATACAGAAATTACTTGCTAGCTATGAGGAACTTAGTAAGAAAATCACACAGTACATGCCCACCTCCACTCTGCAGTCTGCACTCCATTCACCTGCAAAGCAGCTCATATCACAGAATAGGGACATATCAAACACCAGACATCTAAGTGAACACCCCACAACTGTGGCTCATGAGAAGTTGGTCTCCTTAAGAGAGATTTCTTACCTCCATCGCAGAGAGTTCGAGGTTCAGGATGGTCAGATTGGAGACCACGGTTCAGACATCAGCTACAACAATGTTTGCCGCCAGATTGATGAAGGTGTAAAGGAGCAGTTTAGCAGTGCAGAAATTGTGAGAGCTGTCCTCAGGGCCATAAAACCTGGAAATTTCAAAGATATGCTAATGAACAAGGAAGACCTGACCATTGAAGAGCTCAAAGGTTTCCTTTACTCCCACCTAGGTGAGCAACGCACCATGGAGCTTTTCCAGGAGCTCATGTGCACCATACAGAAGGACAATGAGACACCTCAACAATTTCTGTACAGAGCCATAGGACTTAAGCAAAAGATCTTGCTGGCTTCAGAACATGCTGGCACAGATGTGAGGTATAAGTCCAAGTGTGATGTTTTCCTCCATACATCAAGGCCTTGGGCACAAACATGATGATATCCGCAGAGAACTCAAACCGCTACTTGCAGAGATTAGTGTGACTGATGAGGTGATTCTAAAACAGATACAGAAGATAATGAGTGATGAAAGTGAAAGACAGAGGCGCTTAGGTCCAGCCACCCTTCAAAGACTCACAACAGTGCACAGTGTTCAGGCTGAATCTAATGCTGCTCAGTCTCCTGGTGTCAAGGAGGAAAATGTGGAAAAGAAATCAAAGACAGATGTGATCCAACAGTTGACAGACAATGTTAAGAAACTTACCAGTGTTGTAGAGGTCATACAACAATCAATACGGACACAAAAGCCAGAACAAGTCAGTCATTCGCAGGAGAGAGAAACCATATGGGTGTAACAAGTGCATTGAACAGAATCGCCCTGCTTGTACTGTTTCCGTTGTGGTGAAGATGGCCATCGAGTAGTGGGCTGTCTGAAGAAAACAATGCACCAGGGAAACCAGAGTCTGTTGGGGGCAGACAGTGACCGGATCCCTAAACTAACAAACTCACGCCTGCCATACTGGTGAGTCTGACAAAGTGTGGCCACCGTTCACATCCAAGCACAAAACAACATGACAGAAAATCAAAGACAGAGACAAACAAACCCAATCTTAAGTACACCCTCTCACATCTTACCCAACAGCAAAAGTGGGCATCTTGCCATGCTCATTAGGAAAAAAGCTCTCAGGCAAAGCCTATCACCAGGGTTTTGTTGCTGAAGACTCACGCCATTTCACCACCTTTATCACTCCTTGGGGTCTCTATGAAAGGGTCCGTATTCCATTTGGACTGTCAATTCCATATCTTGATGATGTGCTCTGCTATGCAAAAACATTCAGTGAACATGTTCAGGCACTCCACAAAGTTCTCCAGGCTCTCCAGTGCCACAGGGTGAAACTGAGGCCAGAGAAATGTGAACTATTTAAACAAGAAGTCAGGTACGTGGGCCGCCTTGTGTCAGCCGAGGGGATCAAGATAGACCCCCGTGACCTGGAAGCTGTACGAACCCGGACGAGTAAAACACCACAGACAGTTGGTGAGGTTAGGAAGCTGACTGGATTCCTGGGTTATTACCGCTCATATATTCAGGATTTCTCCCGGATTGCGAAACCTATCTATGAGCTGCTTCAAACCAAGCCAGGGAAAGCCCGGATCCCAGCACGAGGTAGAAATGCTGAAGGTCCACAGTTACCCTTCCGAGATCCTGTTAGCTGGACTGTTGCACACCTGTTGCATATCCTGACTTTAACCTGCCTTTCACCCTACATACTGACGCTTCAGATCAAGGCCTAGGAGCAGTCCTATACCAGCGCCAGAATAGGAAACTGAGAGTCATCAGATATGGGTCAAGAACATTCACACCAGCCAAAGGCAATTACCATCTGCACAGTGGGAAACTGGAGTTCCTCGCACTGAAATAGGCTGTGGGTGAGAAGTTCCGCGATCACTTGTACTATGCTCCACACTTACTGTTTATACGGACAATAAACCGCTGACTTATGTCATGGGTACGGCGAAACTCAATGCAGTTGGCCATAGGTGGGTTGTTGAACATTCAGATTTCCGATTTGACATCAAATACAGGCCCGGAAAGAAAGATATAGAGACATGAGATGACTTGCACTGAGGAAGTCACAGATGAGGCAGTACGTGCAACATGGGATGGTCCTCCAAGCTGCTCCAACAGCCTCATTCCAACCTGCTGGCCATCAGCCATGAGGATCTTTTGAAATCCCAGCAAGAGGATCGAGCCATAAGCCAGATAATGGAGTTAAAGGCATCAAACGCTAACTCGACAGAAGAATTCTGCAAAACGGTGAGAGGAGCTGCTTAAAAGCTGCTTCATGAGTGGAGTAGGCTGTACTTGGAGAATGACCTCCTTTACCGACGTACTAATGAGCAAAAGCAGTTGGTCTTCCCCTCCAAATACAGGATGCTCGCTCTAAAATATCTGCACAATGAGATGTGACATGTAGGTACAGAAAGAGTCCTCCACCTTGCCAGGGAGAGATTCTACTTTCCCTTTTATGGCAAAAGAAATAGAGGACTATGTCACCCGAAAATGCCCATGTATTAAGGCCAAGAAACCTGCCACACAGATCCGTGTGCCAATGGGCAGCATCAAGTCCAGTTTCCCTTTACAGCTCATGTGCATTGACTACTTGCATTTGTAAACCAGGTGTGGAGGGTATGAATATATTTTAGTGGTGCTTGATCACTTCAGTAGATTCGCTCAGACATATCCCACAAAGAACAAGAGCAGAAAGACTGCTGCCGAGCTCCTGTTTAGTGACTTTATACCCTGGTTTGGGTATCCTGCCAAACTGCATCATGACCAAGGCCGTGAATTTGAGAATAAACTGTTCCAAACATTGCAGCAACTGTCGGGAGTAGGCCACTCCAGGACAATGCCGTATCACCCGCAAGGCAATCCAGCTGAGCAGTTAAACCGCACCATACTCCAGATGTTGAGGACGTTGACTGAAAGTGAGAAACTGTGGTGGAAGGATCACCTCCCGCATGTTATACATGCATACAATTGCACCAGACATGAATTTACTGGCTATTCACCTTTTTTCTCCTCAATGGCCGTCATTCACATCTTCCGGTCGACTTGCTCTTTGGGTTACATGGAGACAAGGATTCATATTCACCTAGAGGCTATGCAGAAAAATGGGCTGAAAGAATGTCAGAAACCTACCGAATTTCCAGTGAAAATAGCAGGAAGTCCAGTGTGAGAGTCATTTATGACAGGAAAGCAAAAGGAGTGGTTTTACAACCAGGCGACCAGGTCCTGTTTAGGAATCTCAGTGAACATGGAGAACCAGGCAAATTAAGTCCCTACTGGGAAAAGACTGTCTACCATGTTAAACAAAAGCTTGCCAACAGTCCTGTTTACATTGTCTGTCCTGAAACTGGGGACAAGAAAAAAACCCGCACATTGCATCACAATCTCTTGTTGCTGGTAAACAACTTACCTCTCAAAGTCACCCTACCCCATACCAAACCTATCCCTGCTAAGAAAAAACAACATAGACTAAGACAAGGAGATTAAACAGCCACACAAAAGGGCACGAATGAGAATGACAACTCTGATTCAGATGATTACTATAACTCAGGGTACTGGTTGAGAACCTCTCCAGAGAGAACGGAGACAAGATCTCTTACTCATCATGAGCAATTTACCTCGCCTCAGAGGAACTCCATACGAGAGCATTGGAAAAACGTGGCAGCTCCAGAACCCGTAAAGAGCACAAGTCATACTGTACCTGAGTATTCACCAGGCCTTATCCCGCCACCTACAGGAAGTGAAACTGAGCAAGACACCGACCTACCTGACCTCACTAGACCTGTGGAAGTGGATGGAGTCAACCAGCACATGGAGTCTGTTACCGAAAACCGACCCCTAACCCCTCCTGTTGAGGATAACTACACAGAACTCAGAAGTTCGACACGTGGCAGAAAGCCAAGACAGTTCCTCACCTACGAAACATTAGGTGAACCATCAGTGCAGTCACATGCTAACCTTAGCTCATTTTCTGCTCACATGGCCCCATACTCGCCCATCACAGTTACACCTCATCCCATTTCACCCACATACTCACCCAGGCCATTCATTCCGCCAGTGTGTATACCAGGTTCACAACCCATCTTGTACACCCAGACACCGTACCTACCATATACACACCATACACCAGCCACGTACATTCCATTCACAATGCTTTGCTATTAAGTAGAGGGTTGAGTACCAGAGATGTTTAGTGATGAAATCTAAGAGATGTTTGGGTAATGTTCTGAAGAAATGTCAGGAGCCATTCTTATTTTGTCGTGGAGTGTGTGATGCCCACTAATGTGTGCCCACATTGTGAATATAAATATTTGGTTTATGTGGATTATTTTTTATACTTCCTATTCCCAGTACATACCTTGTTTTTTTTTGTTTTTTTGTTTTTTACGATCTATTGATGTGCATGCAGTTACACACTTTCGACAGTAGAGGGGGGCACAATGAGACCAGTTTGCCTATGCATTGCGTGGGATTTTGTAGTAGTTTGTTCACGAGACCTAATAAATCCTGAATGCACCGAGCTAATCTTAGCAAGTAGTTAAAGCATGATATCTGGCTCCATTTATTTAATTGTGTTTAATATGCATATGGCTTTTGTATCAGTTTCAAAAGGATGTTAAGATCTATCTAAATATAAAAATTCATAAGTTAAAATGTGTGGGTTAAAAGGGTTAAAATACACAGGGTTATAAGTTGAAGCCATGTAAGTATAAATAAAATATTTACAAGTTGCTGTAAAACATGCAGTCCAAGACGTACTAAACAGTATGTGACTGTAAGTGCATTTAAAGTGCAAGTAACCAGAATGTTAGTCTGGAAAGTGAAATGGTATTGTAACAGAATGTGTTTATTTTTGGAATTGATTTGTTTTGTGTTTGAGGACACTCAAACATGTCTAGAGAGACAGTGAACATATGCAGTAACATGAATTCTGGATAAATGGACAATGTTAACAGTGCAGTAAATAACGTAAATAAAAATAAATAACTGAGCAGAATTTAGCAAAGGAAAGCCACAGCCCCTTTGTCATCTTTTTGGTCTCCACTTTTTCAGCTGTCCACGGGCGCTGCAACCTGGTACCCATTACAGTTTATTGGAGGCTCGTCCGGGATCATCTCCACTGCCAGGCCAAAAGTGACCAGTCAGTGGAATAACCACTCATCGAGGAAAGAGATTAGAAAGGGTTCCTGGGCTGTGTGATCAATCGTGGGGAAGAGGGAAGCGGCCATGGCAGACAGTGAGAGGAAAAGCTTGGTGTGGACCATCAAGAAGGACCTGCTCACCCTTTTGGCAGATAAACTGTTCCAGATTGCAAAGTCGCTGGGTCCTGTGTCAGGAGTGGACCAGTCTCTTTTGGCACCTGGAGATGAGGAGGCTTGTTTCGACTACATCGGCAGGTTCATGCACAGTATGTCCACGGGCACTGCAACCTGGTACCCGTTACATATGCATACAGCAAAGAAACCAAAAACATAGAAGAAGTATATGGCTACAACTAGTGATTGTGTGTGTGTGTGTTCCTGTAAGTGAATGGCAGCTTTGCACTTCATTTGCATCAGCTGTATTGCTGTCTCTCATCTTATGCGTTTACAAGTGCAGCAGTGATGGCTCCTACACCTGCACCTCACTTTAGTGATCCCTATTCATGTAAAAAGCAAAGCTACTTTGCATGGAAACATCACTGAACCAATTATGTAAGGCCCTCCAAGCAGAAAATAAAGGAGGTGTAGATTAGATATGGATGCACATCCCAACTTGTGTGCTATCTCTAATTTATGATAATGTGTGCTACCATGAAAGCAGTATGTTGCTATGGCATTGGCAAAAAGTTAAACCACATTGCCATTCAGCCAGTAGTAGTGATGATAATTTTTGATACATATATCCAAAATAAATATTTAAATGCATGCATAATACTTATCAGTACTTAAATGCTGTAATTTGCATTTAATGATCATACAAAATGCATTCTGTTTTTTTTTCTTTTTTTTAACACATCAAAGATACTTGCAGTGTGCAGTGAGATCATGTGATCTGATGCTCGCGTGATTTTGGAGATTTTGGAGATTTTAAAGCAGACTTACATTCCTCACTCATTAATCTTCCATTGTGGTAACTGAATAATTGATAGTGGTTTATGAATAATGTGCTTTAAGGTGAATCACTGAATGATAAATGGGGATTTCAGGGGTTAACATTCTGTTAATTCAATTGATATGTCTTTGGAATTATAAATTCAGGAGCACACATCGTTAAAAACAGTATCGTTGCAAAAAAAAGGAGATTCACGGTTATGGTACCTAAGAATACCAGTATAATAATTATTGGAGTTTTATGGGGGAATATGTAGAAATATAGCCAGAGTTAACTCGGTATCAAGTGGATATTTTACCATTCTTATACCTCGATAACAACTGTCACTATTAGCACAGCAGTTCTGTATTAATGTGAGGCTGTGCGCTGCTGTGTTTAAACTTAATTTTTCGAATCCCAGGCTGTGTGTAAATGCCAGCCACGCATAAATTTCCTTTGTGAATTAAACTTTTAGCACAACCCTGACCAGAAAAAGCAGTTACTAGAGATGAATGAATTTGAATTTTTCAATATGTAGGAGGTTATCAGGGTTTTTGGCTGATGCTATACTATCATACAGAGTCCAAAGGACAGCAGCAATACAGTGCTTAAATGAGTTCCCCAGTGTTTTGTTAAATGCCCTGACCCCAGGGTGAAAACTTATCCCTGTAACAGGGGAACAATTTGATGTCAGTGTGGGGGACTGGAAGCTGAAATAGGCTGGTAATTGCTGTGCTAAGGCAGGGGTATATTAGAATACTTAGAATAAGTGAATAACTAGGTTACATTTAATGCGGAAATAGTAGTTGTTGGCAGATGGATAAATGCTGACCACAGAAACCTCTGTTGAAAACATGCTAGAGTATCACCAGTTATTTTAAATCATCTGATTAATAAATGTTTGCTTTTTAAGTGCAAGATGTTTGCTTTTTAAGTGCTTTTTAAGTGCAGCAAGTGTTTTTAAAAGAATTATCTGCCTTATTAAATATTCATTTTGTTTATGGTTTGCTATTTTCTAGACCCACTTCACATTCTTTCATTTAGCATAATAAAAGCCTGTTTTTTTACTAGCATTTTTGGTTAGAAGGGAATATAATATGCTGTGCAAATATATATATATATATATATATATATATATATATATATATATATATATATATATATATATATATATTTATTTTTTTTNATATATATATAAATATTCTTTTATTTTTTATTTTTTTTTTTTTTTTCATTACTTTGTATGAATTAGGCAGGGTGTCTGCAGTGTCCAGTAGGGGGCGTTCATCTCATGCCAGAAATCTAGTGGTTCACATTTCCCTACCATGTTTAGCATGTTTAGGTGCTGATTTAGCATAGCTGAAAAATGAGCTAACCACCTTGGCTGAGATTAATATACACCAGAGAGATCTTAATTGGCCTATGCCTTCTTTTCATTGGACACTGGCTAACAGACAATGTTGGACATTTTTCAGTCAAGGCTCAGAATTTAGCAAAATATTAGCATCTGTTGCTTTTTAAAGTTTGGGTTACACCTGTAACATTTACAAATCTCTGTAACAATTGTGCAGTTTCTGAAATCCAGTAGCTGAATAGTAATAATAGTTAGAAAGCATTGTTCTCTTCTTTTGGTTACTTTATCACCTCTCTGTATTTCATGCCTGGAATGAACAGAATATTATACCTGTTAAGTATGCTGCATTAACTGTTGTTACGATCAGGATGCTTGGCATAAGACAGTTATTGTTGAAAAGGGAATTATTACTTGGCTAATAATTACAGTGTTTGGCAGATAATGAATACCATTGGCAAGAAATGTTTGGTTTATGCTTCACTAGCTGGAACAACTACAAATAGCATGCACATACCACAGTAATGTCACAACATCCCTATAATATTTTAATTAGCAGTGGAATTTTCCATGTCTTCTTACATCCAAAGTCATTCAACGAATACAGTAAATGGAATATTCCAAGTAATATTACTATATATGTATAAATTGCTAATGAGGGCACAACATGAACATTTCTAAGTAAATGAGTATATGTTCTTAACTGACATGAGCAGGCCACATGACTATGCAGTGATTAGCATTGTGGGGGATTTGAAAAGAATTGTACTTCACCAAAAAGCCAGGAGGATTGCTCTCACAAAACATAGGACATTACCCTGAACTATAAAGTGGTCCAAATGTATGGGGAGAACACTGTAAGGAAGAACACTGAACATAGAGGTATGTCTAAATATTATGGTATACTTTTTTGTAAGCATCTAATGTCAATTCACTGTACTAAAATGGAAAGGTTTCAACACTGTTAAAACTCTTACAGTTTAGAATCATTGGTGCAAGGCCAACTATGGTTACTTACTGTAGCTTATTGTATTTAAAACAAGATTAATACAGCAATTTAGTATTAAGGTAACTTGAATTTTATAGTTTATTGCAATTGAATATGAATAATCCTTGTAAAAGCATTTTATAATACAGTTTAGGTATGTTTTGGGAGTTATTGTTCAGTTTGAAGTTTGTCCAAAAAAAAAATCCAACTTACAAAATTCAATGCCTATTTTTTATTGAGATGATTGAGCAAAATGCATGAAAAACAACAAGAAAGTTTCTTGAACATACAGTACATAAAGATTTCTTTATTAAACTGGTGAATATACCTTTGATAAACAATATATAATGAGTTAATTTAAAATATCTCTGCCAACTTGTCATTTTGATTTTTGAGTCAACTGTGCATTTTTTGGTGATACCATATTTGTTTAGATATTTTTAATGTATCTTTTTAGAGCACAATGCATCCATTCATTTGTTCATTAATAATAATAATAATTATTATTATTATTATTAGTAGTAGTAGTAGTAGTAGTAATATTATTAGCGGTTGTAGTAGTAGCAGCAGCAGTAGAAGTGGTAGTAGTAGTAGTAGGAGCAGTAGTAGCAGTAGAAGTAGGGTTGTTTTGTAGTTGTAGTTGCATTAAGCTGTACTATAAAGTGGTCCAAATGTATGCACTTTTGTTTAAAAAGCAGTACAATCTCCCCACACTTATTTCCCACCCATGTTATGGAACTCCTCTAATTCATACAGGCTCTGATGATTGTAAAATCAGTCAAATCTGCTCAGCAATCAGAGTATATTGCATATAAATAATACACAAAACAATGAAAATTCTCATAATTTACAGTAACTACTGTAGGGAAGATTAGCTGTTTAGGTTACTTTTATGTATTCTCCGCCAATATATGCAGGAGATTAGCAGATCAGCTCAGAAGGCGAAATTTGTAAACTTGATATTTTAATAGCTGATCAACTATTCGTCCAGCGATAAGTTGAAATGAGTGTATTTATTAATTGTGTATGGTATATTACCTCCATGGCCACTGGCAATATTAAGAGCATAGTAACAAAATCGGCAGTTTAAGGCAATAAATTTGAAGCACAGAGACACAAGACACTGGTCTTTAAAAATCAGATGAGACTTTATTGCTATTCGAAAACACAGAAAGTAATCTAACACAAACACGCACACATGCACGCACACACACACACACGTAAACGGGTGAAATGGCTTTGAAAAGAGAGTGAATGAAATTCCACGTTTCTAGCAGTTTCTCAGACTGCTGGTGCACGTCTTATCCATGGATTGTGCCAAATGTTATTGAAATATTGTACTTACGCTTGTGAATTGTCCCGAACCAAAAATAGTCCTTATAAATAGTTTTTGTTCTGCAGAGAGAGTTTATTTTTCTTATAGTGTCTCTTCTACTTATTACACATCATGTTCAAAAATTTGTGGTCGAGATTCAGATCATTGTGAATCTTATGTTATCTCAACTAAATTTTTTTAGTGCAGTCAGTATAACTAATTATTTACAGAAGTTGGGTAAGCAAGAAAAAGCTAGTGGAAATTGGCACTAAGATTTGTTTTGTGGCAGCTCTAAATTCTTTACAGTGTGGTATGATTGGGAAACACTGATCTGTAGGAGCTGCTTATTGTCTAAGGTGGTCAACAGTTAAACAAAGATGCCCTTTCCTGAATGTAGTGGTAATAAGAAGGGTATTCAAAGAAACTTAGTTTTTGCTTAGTCCTGCCCTGCCTTTACCCATTTTTTTTTTTTACTTTAATCTGAACCTGTAAATATGTATTCATTATAATGTCTTGCTATTGTTAACAGAAATGATAACACTGAACCATGCGCCTTAGACTCTGACCAGTATTCTTGGAAATAGTAAATAAAGGCTATACTGGTACATCTAACCGCCTGACTCTCATGCATAATAAACACAACACTTAACTGGATGTATGGCCAAAAGTTTGTGTACACCTGACCATCACACCCATATGTGGATCTTCCCTAAACTGTTGCCACAAAGCCAGAAGCACACAACTGTAAAGATGTTTTTGTATGCTGTAGCATTACAATTTACCTTCAGTAGAACGAAGAGGCCCAAAAATGTTCCAGCATGACAGTGCCTCTATGTGCAAAGCAAGATCCATGAAGATATGGTTTGCCCAGGTTGAAGTAGAAGAACTTGAGTGGCCTGCACAGAGACCTGACCTCAATGCCACTGAACACCTTTTCCTCACCTGACATCAGTGCCTTCCCTTTCTAATGCTCTTGTGGCTGAATGGACATGTCCCCACAGCCACACTCCAAAATCTAGTGGAAAGCCTTCTCAGAAAAGTGGAGGTTACTATACCTGCAGTGGGGACTAAATCTGGAATGGCATATTCAGGAAGCAGGAATGTGATGGTCAGGTGTCCACAAACATTTGGTCTTATAGTGTATGTTGTGTGATAGTCCAAACCACATCTGGTGAAGAAATGAGAAGGGAGAGCCGTACTGAGCAGCAGACAGTGTGGGAGTGATAATTAACAAGGCTAGCAAACTATCAAGGGGACCCAAGTCACACTAGTAGTCACAGAGTTCTGAACGGATTCCAAAAAGTATGAAATACACTCAAATCAGCCATTAAGAGATGAGAGGAGATGATAGGAGATGACAGGGGGACAGGTTACCTGTAGCTCAGAGTACAAAAACAATAGTTGCAAAGAGTTCCGATGATTATGAGGTGAGAAAAATAAAGGGAAAAATGGCTATATGACATCTGTATTTATATCAAACACTACACCAATTCGTTTCACTGTGGAAGGTCTTGGCTGGCTTGCAGACAGGTACAAAGATCCAGGTGATATTCATTGCCCCCTGTGGTTGGAGTGGTGAAATACAATACTTTGATGATGATGATGATGATGATGATGATGATGATGATGATGATGCATTTTATTTACTGGCGACTTTCAAAACACTCAAGGTCACCTCACAAGCAGGCAAAAAAATACAAATAGAAGTACCAAAAGAAAGTTAAAATTTCCTCCCTGAGCAGCGGCAGCTAATAGCGCCAGCGTTCACCCGGAAGTTCTTGATCTCGCAGACAGACAGGTACAAATATCCAGGTGATATTTATTGCCCCCTGTGGTTGGAGTGGTGTAATACAATACTTTGTGGTATTGACTAAGGAAAAAATTGTTAATTAAATATTTTCATTGCTCTCTATAAACAGAAAACCAGCTGTTCCTCTGTATGGTGTGGGTCAACCGAAGAGCCAAAGCCAATGGCAGCTGTCAAAGTTACTGAGTGTTACACTCCTCCAGAGGGGGGCTGGGGTTGGGCAGTGGTGGCTGGTGCCTTCATCTCTATCGGTTTCTCCTTTGCCTTCCCAAAGTGCATTACTGTGTTCTACAGAGATATCGAAGTGATCTTCAGTGCCAGCACAAGCCAAGTCTCATGGATCTCATCCATCAATGCAGCCTTCATATATGCAGGAGGTGAAACATGAATTCTATTTCAGCCTCTGATGTTGCTTAAAGCACTTCTCCACTAAACACCCTAGCTCACCATTGTCCAGCAACAAACCTGAACCTAGGGCTATTCATATTCCTGTTATGTGCATGCATTTCCCATCACATAACTTTACCAGTGAAAGTAGAAGGAGATTCTCTGGAGGTTACTGGATGGTCACTTGATAGGCCAGAGTACTCAAAAAAAAAATTACAAATCCAGCTCTATCTCATTTAATATTAAAAATGTGCATGGCAATGAAAAAAAATGCTAGAAAAAGCATCTAGCTTCATTATGTTACATTGCTCCATTTTATTTTATCTGACGTAGGGTGCAAGCAAAGTTGATAGGTTAATTTGTCCCAGTTATAATCCACTAGAAAAAAATGTTTCTGGAAAACAGTGAGAAACATAGCAGATAATACACTAGCCTACTACTATCCTACAAGTGACACAATGACCTCCTCCTCCTGAAGACTTAATGGGCCAACTGGCATCCTCCTGTTGGGTTAATGGGCCAAAATGGTGATCATGAACGGAGCTTCCCTCTCCACGTTGAACTAGTTCAGTTGAATTAAATTTTATTTTTATAGTGCTTTTAGCAATAGACATTATCACAAAGCAGTTTAACAGAAATCCAGAAGTAGCTCTAAATCCTTACTGAGGAAGCCAGAGGCAACAATGTCAAAAAAAAAAAAAAAAAACTGAGATGACACATGGAAGAAACTTTGACTCAAAAGTGAGCCCATTCTTTTCTGGGAGACACCAGAACAGTTTTTCCTTTATTGTATGCCTTTCCTTATCTTATTGCATTGCACCTATTAGATTGTTTAATCACTACATGTCCCTATCTTATTTTCCACAGGTCCAATTAGCAGTGTCCTAGTGAATAAGTATGGCAGTCGTCCGATAATGATACTAGGGGGTTGCCTCTCGGGAACTGGACTCATTGCTGCATCTTTCTGCAACACAGTGGAAGCATTGTATCTATTTGTAGGTGTGATAGGAGGTGGGTTAAATGAAACACGTTTTACCCAATGGAGTAATAAATCTGAAATGAAAGTGTATTTTAGTGGCTATGATTATTAAAAATGGGGAAACATTTTTATCTTGTCTGGTTATGATGTCTTAACAGGTTTGGGACTCGCATTCAATCTCAATCCAGCCCTTATAATGATTAGCAAATATTTCTACAAAAGAAGGCCGTTTGCTAATGGAATTGCCATGGCTGGTACCCCAGTAATTCTCTCCACTTTAGCCCCTCTGAACAGTTGGTTTTATGACCAGTTTGGTTGGAGGGGTAGCTTCCTAATCCTGGGTGGGATTCTGCTCAACTGTTGCGTAGCTGGATCTCTCATGAGGCCTATAGGGCCAAAACCCAAACCTGCTGTGAAAGACGTTAGTGCTGATGGAGAGAAGAAGACAGTGATGCAGCTTATCAACAGTCTCATTGATCTATCTCTCTTCAAACACCGTGGATTTCTCCTGTACCTCATAGGCAATATTGTGCTATTCTGTGGTATTTTCACTCCCCTGGTATTCCTCAGTAATTATGCCAAGACCAAGAATATTTCAAATGAGAAGGCTGCATCACTGCTTTCAGTGCTGGCCTTTGTGGACATGGTGGTGCGGCCATCCATGGGAACAGTGGCCAACACCAAGTGGGTGCGACCCAGGATACAGTATTTCTTTGCAGCTTCAGTTCTGTTTAGTGGTGTGTGCCACTTGCTTGCCCCTTTTGCACTGGATTATTTAGGGTTTGTGATCTATTCAGCTTTTTTTGGGTTTGGGTTTGGATGGCTGAGTTCTGTGCTGTTTGAGACACTGATGGATTTGGTGGGAGCCCAGCGCTTCTCCAGTGCTGTGGGCCTGGTCACCATCTTGGAGAGTGTGCCAGTGTTACTTGCCCCACCTTTGCTAGGTAGGTCTGAAATTCAGATTTGTTTTATGCTACTTATGCAACAGTACAGTGCAAGGTAAACATCAAAGGCAAACATCTATAGATTTCTTCATTATTAATGTAAGATGCTTTACACATACTTTTAAAAAGTTTTACTTTTTAATTATATCATTATATTGAATAATGTGAAAGCAGAGTAATGTATATATGTAATATATTTGCATTGACAGGAAAATTTAATGACATCTACCATGACTACAAATACACTTACATAAGCTGTGGAATACTCCTGTTGGTCTCAAGCATGTTCCTCTTCATTGGCATGGGCATTAACTACAGGCTGCTGGACAAGGAAGCAAAGGAGGAAGCTAGAAAATCACACATGAAAGGAAATGAAGAAGTATCCACCATAGACGATGCAAACAAGGCTACTAGCACTGAGACAGCTGTAGCACTGCGAGCATCTAATGATACTAAAACTGCAGGGGAGTCTGTATGCATAAAGTAAGTGATATAGTCCATGAATGACTAGCATGGAAAACTGAATGCAAATGAAAAAAAGAATAAACTGGAAAAAAAAAAACAATCAATGCACTTTTGCCGCTTATATAACCAGGTTAGAGTTGAAAGAAGTGCATTAATTAATTTCATACAATTTTTCTCACAGGTTGAAGTGTGTGCAATTTTCATTGCATAATAATGTGGGTAAATATAAAATATAGTCTTAAATAAACTGATTGACCTGTTAGTAAAATTATAAATGTATCAAGACAAATCAATAAGATTATCACATTGAAAAGAAAAAGGAGATAAAATAAAAACCAACAGGAAAAGCAGGAGCTGGTTTTCCAGCTCTTCACACAAACTTGCACCGCTATATAACTGCTGTTTCTAACAGGAAGAAATCTAAGAGTTCTAAGGGGCGAAACCACTGATTTCTTTCCATTAAACTGTGAAAATGACCTGTTAATGTCTCGCTAAAATGCTCTTAGTTTTTACTTAATTTTCAACCATTTGATAAAGTGATAATGTAGCTAATTAAGGAGATTTTTGCAGTCAGGATTTCCAAGGGGTAAAACGATTGAAACAATTCAAATGTGACAACTGGCCCCTTAATTACTCACTGAAAATATTAAATTTCAGCCATTAGATTAAGGTACATAATTAAGTTTTGTGCATGGATTCAGGATTTTTAAGGGGCAAAACTGAAAATTTCCCTTAAACATACATATATATTTTCAGAAGAAACACGTGATTTAATTCTCAATTCTTAACAAAAATTCTAAACGATAACGAAAATAGAAAAACATAAATATTACTTAACAAATGATTTGTTTCAGAAGCCATTATAAAGTATATAACATATTTGCAAAAACAATAAAATATTCTATAAGCAAAAAAAAGAGAAACATTCTGAAATGTGCTTTTTTTATGCCAGGTCATCTCTAGACCTTTGAGGACCCTAAGCAAGATTTGAATTTGGGCCTACCGCACCAAAATGAGAAATTTTGCCTCAGTGCCTTCCTCAGGGGAGATTGGGATGGTGGCAGAGTAAGCAACTGCATTTGTTTGTGGTATCTCTACAGGATGAATAAAATTAACCCTTTACTGCACATTGTTGCCATATGGCAACAATTTACAAACTACCCCCTTAATTTTTTTTTTTTGAAATATATTTTTATTTCTTGAACTAATTCAAGTAATAAAAATCCATAAAAATAAATAAATAATTCATGCAGTAGAGGGTTAATATACTGTAGTATTAAACAGGCTCTTCAGGAAGTTGATTAATGGAAAGTGCCCTAACTTTCATATTACAAAAGTTTCACATTTTGCTCTACACATTAATCCCACCTGTAGATCAAATGTGTAAATGTATACCAAATCTATATGGAATGTTTTGGAACTATACAATGGTACTGATTAAACAACACAAATGCTTGCATTTGAGTGAAAATTGTTGCATCCTTCGTGATCTCTGGGTGGGAAAAAAAGGAAAAATCTATATCTATTTTACATTTTATCTTCAAAAACTAGAATTCCCAAAAATTGAAGAAGAAGTGGTATCCTGCAACAAGATACAGTCCAATACAAAGGTAACATCAACAGAAATATAGCTGCAAAAGCTTTTCTTTCATCATTTGTCCTAAGGTATGCAAACAGCAGCATTTTCAGCAGCTATACCACTTGCCTGTGCACTTTATGCCTTGTATGAGAGGACAATATTCTCTCAAACAAGACATATCTATAAGCAATCAGATTAAACACCTTAAAATGAAACTCAAACCTCAGCATAAAGCTCAGCACAAGGAATGTATTGAGAGCGACACACAATAAACTAGCTCAGTGAAAATAACAGCTTTTTTCCATTATATTAAACTTAGTGATCGGTCATTGAGAGTAAGGGATAATAAGGGATAAAAAATTAAACATACTTTAGTTGTACAGCTGTACAGAAGTGATTTTCTTAAGTGGAATCCACACTTTTCCATTGCAACCCTACTTGAGCCAAGGTAATTAATGGAGCTAGCTAATGCATTTCACTTAAAATAACTAAAATTATAAAGAAAGAGCCTATGTGCTTAGACACACTTGTGTGCAATAATTATGCCCACTATCTATCCAAGGGAAACATAAACAGAGCTAAATAAAATGTGTCTGGTTGCTTAATAATAAGTAGGTTACTCTTTAATTTCAACCAAAAAATGTATTCATACACGGTCTGAGAAAATGATATCAATGCGTCCCTAATTTTTCCAGCCTGTCCAAAGTGCCATAGGCACAATAAGAAACAAACTTTCTTCATCTCTCTGACATGGTTTACATCCCAAACCACTGCACCGAATAATTGTCTAAATAGGACACTATACTGATAATGGCACCACAGGGAGTGTGGAGTACTATTTGTACATTTAGTAGAATTTAGTTCAGTTCTGGTTCATAACCATAACCACCCAATCACACTAACTGCAGTCAGCTCCCTAGTTATTGGCACCCTTTGTAAAGATTAGTAAAAAGTTTATGAAAATTATTTTTGTGGTTATCTTAAACTCACACTGAAAATATGAAAGAAATCTCACCTTTAATTGAAGTGCATTTGATCTAAGAATATTTCTGGGGGAAAAACTCATCAAAAATATATTTTTAATATACGAGGCACTTTCTGAAACCTCCCTTTGTCAACAAAATAGCACTAAGTGTCCGGTGAGACTGCATGATGAGACTGGTGAACACAGAGCAAAGAATCTGAGGCTACTACTCATTACAGAGAATTGCTTCCACATCCTCCAGGGTCCTAGTAAAGTCCAGCTGGTTATGTCAATGACACTGGTTTGATGAAAGACAAAATACAGAGAAATATAATTACCCAATCATATAATTACCCAATCAGCCAATCATGTGGCAGCAGTTCAGTGCGTAAAATCATGCAGAAACAGGTCAAGAAGTTTGCATTAAACATCAGAATGGGGGTAAACTGTAATCTCAGTAACTTTGACAATAGCATGGTAGTGCCGGACAGGCTGGTTTGAGCATTTCAGAAACTGTCAATATTCTGGGATTTTCAACCAAAGTTGTGTGGGTGGAAACACCTTGCTATTTAGAGAGGTAAGAAGAGAATGGCCAAACTGGTTTGAGCTGTACCCACTCTGTAACCACTATTTACAAGAGCAGAAAATAGAAAAGTATCTCAGATCACATTGAATCTTGAGGCAGAAGGGCTACAACAGCAGAAGGCCACATCAAGTTCCAATCCTGTTAACCAAGAACAGGAATCGAGGCTACAGTGGGAACAGGCTCACTAAAACTGTACAGTTGAAAATTGTGTAGTGTAGATTCCACTACGAGCACAAACCAGCTGACTATTATTATTATTATTATTATTATTATTATTATTATTGACTAGCTTCACACGAAATTAGATAATAAATAAATGATTTAACTCTTCTGCAAGAAAAAAACTTTTGAATCTTGAATCTGTTTTTTCTCTTCTAGAATAACTTTGGATTCTCATGCAGCTGATTGACTGCTGGCTCTTGTCTGTCTCTATGATCTTGTAGTCATAGAACATAGATCAATTAATAAAAATGCACACATTGAAAATGACCAGGGATGATAGTTTTGTTCTCTACAATGTATTTTAAATAGCTAGCTACAGTTAGTAGGCTAATTCATGTCTTGAACTGTGAGATTGCAGCAGATCAGCTCAAAGGTTTTGCTATTTAATGTGGTACTCAGTAACTGTGAGTCACATCAAAATGCAAACTTTTTTATTCTGATAATGCTCCTATAAAACCGGAGGAAACTGCATGTGTTGATTTGACATTTCCAGCCATGAGATTAATCTACTTGGTAATGAACCAACAATTCTAAATGATCTTCCATAAGCAGCTTGCAATAGCATTTTTGTACCAAAATCTTACATCCAGCAACTTTAATATAGGCTGTGTTAAGTATGAATGTACTAATGTATTGCATTGAAGATTGAGCCTGTAAGTGCTCACTGGCTGGTCACCTGCAGTTGTGGCCTAATGGTTAGAGAGTCAGATTCGGCAGGGTCGGCAGGGATTGTAGGTGGGGGGAGTGAATGACCAGCGTTCTCCTCCACCCTCAATACCATGACTGAGGTGAGACCCCAACTGCTCCCCAGGCGCTGCAGCAAAAAAAAAAGGCTGCTCACTGCTCCGGGTGTGTGTTCACGGTGTGTGCACATGGATGGGTTAAATGCAGAGCACAAATTCTGAGTATGGATCACCATACTTGGCTACACTTCACTTCACTTATAACTTATAACTTACATAACTGTCTCTGAACCACAAGCAGAAATACAAAATAAACATTGCCAAATATATCCAGAAAAAAACCCGTAAAAACTCTCTCCCTCCCACATTCTGTCTCTAGTTCCTCTTCTCTGTTTTTATCATTCATTTTTTTTATCCACTCAACAGTGAAAGCAGATTCAGCAACATCTTTTATAAATCTTTTATTTTTATCTTTATTCCATTTTGGTCATTAGTCAATTCCCTCCCACTAGCTAGCTCTCTCTCATTATATGACAACTCGGGAGAAGGAAAGCTAGAACATGCAAGGCAGATAAACACGCTTGGAAGAAAGTATTAAATACCCACCATTGGCTAGTGTTGCTTTGACTGACAGGGGAGAGACTAAAGCCATCCTTTGCACCCAGAGAGCAGGATCAGTTTTGCTTTCTTGGAGTCCCATAGATGACTTTGGCATTGTTAGGATTCAATATCCTAACAATAGGTCAAGCGCTTAAAATTCAGCAACATTAAAAACATTGTGAATTACGCAACATTAAATAACACACTGTAAATAACAGTGCAACTGTATCACTTGTCTGAGTCTGCATTTGAGTTCTACTGAAACACCTCAAATTAAATTTGCATCATATATGACTAGAATTGCGGCAGATTGATGTTAGTTGTGTACCCTGTGTCATAAGACCTCTCATCCATGTCCGTTTGGCTGAAATTGACCTATACTGAATAAAATAAGTCCAAATTGGCAATTTACTATTTTGTTAGGAATGACAATTCACTCCCCTGCTCACAATGTGGGCCCCTTCTTGGACTAGAGAAACGGAATGAGCTTACCATTCTTATCAGGGTTATGTGTCCAGGTAAGCACACCAATGAACACCCAAATGAGCATGTACACATGCACACATATACACAGACATTTTCCATTCTCTCCATGCAGAACACATAACTTCCAAGTTAAATGAGGTTATCACTTGAGTACATACAGTATATTGGGCTACTAGCAACAAGTGACCATACTTCTCACCACTTCTCCATCATTCATGTTTAGTTATACCCTCACCTAGTATTGCTTTCTTATTTTGTTATTCAAACAATTTACTAATAATAACATTTTAAAGCAGCAAAAAAAATTACCAAAAATAATATTACCAAAGTGACTGACAAGATAAATTGTTACAGTGTCAAACAAAATATCCCTTGTTATTTTGTTATCAATAAAATGTTTTCACACTTTCACGCGATAATGGCAGTTCGTAGATCGCTTGTTACATATTAATGCTGGATTGCTTAATGACCTGAGGGATGTACAAATGTTCATGCTTTTAAGGGTTAAAAAGCATAGTAGAGACGTGCTGAACGCCACAGAGACAGGAACAGGAACACATCATAAACAATGAGAGTCGGGTGGGGTGAGAAGTTTACATATGCCTTGCAGAATCTGCAAAATGTTAATAATTAAAAAAATAAGAATCATAAAAATTGCATTTTGTTTTTTATTTAGTACTGCTCTGAAGAAGCTATTTCAAATAGCAGATGTTTACGTATAGTCGTCAGAACAAAACAATTAAGAAAAATCCTCTAGTTCCTGCACATTATTTGGTTTTCCAGCATCTTCTGCATATTTGACCCCTTTCCAACAGTGGCCATATGATGCTGAGATCAATCTTTTCACACTGAGGACAACTGAGGGACTTGTACACAACTGTTATAAAAGGTTCAAACATTCACTGATGGTCAAGGAGGCAACACACTACATTAAGAGCCAGGGGAATAAAAATTTCTGAACAACGTTGATTGGTTTAAATTGTTATGGATGTTTAAACTGTTATGGATTTTTCTGAAGAACAGTGGGCAGTTTAACTGTTCATGACAAAAAAAAATGGACTCATGAACAACTATCACAAAACATAGAAGCAGTCATTGATCATCCAGATAACAAAACACGGTATTAAGAATCAGGCGTATGTAAACTTTTGAACTGGTTCATTTGTGTAAGTTCAGTTATTATCATGTCTAGTGGACTACATGTAAACATCTACTATGTGCTTATTCAGGGCAGTACTAAATTTTAAAAAATGCAATTTTTATGAGCACTCTTATTTTATTTTTTTTTTTACATTTTCTGCCACCACCATTTTACAGATTCTGCAAGGTGTATGTAAACTTCTGACCCCAACTGTAGCTGTGCTATTATGTTATTTGATTTCAGGTTGTGCAGTGGTTTGAATTAAATGGTACTGCCAGGACATGGTGAAAAAAATGGAGGGAAAAACAATAGTCACTGTGTACTATTCTGTAGGTCGTGTTTTCCCTGATATTTGTGTTCACTGATATGTGTTCACTATGAGGTAGTTGTGTAAGTAGTATTCTCTTCCATTTCTTCCAACCTCTTTGGACCACGTCACTGCTCATTTATTTCAGCACTTTTGACATATTTGGACATATTTTGACATATTTGGAGATGGTGATTGACTTCCGGAGAAGGAGAACACTGCACCACATACCAGTGACCATTCAGGGCTTGGACATTGAGTTGGTGGATAGGTTCAAGTACTTAGGTGTTCACCTAAACAATAGACTGGACTGGCTGGAAAACACTGATGCTTTGTACAAGAAGTCCTGTCCTCCTGCTGAGGAGACTAGGGTGCAGGACATTATTAAGGACATTTTACAATACTGTGGTGGCCTCCGCAATTCTCTACGCTGTAGTCTGCTGGGTGGGAGGCAGCACAGAGCAGGACAGGAAGAGACTGAACAAGCTGGTTAGGAGAGCCAGCTTTGTCCTGGGCTGCCCACTGGACTCTGTGGAGGTGGTGGGTGAGAGGAGGATGTTAGCCAAGCTGACATCTATTATGANGAGTGCTACCGCAGGTCATTGATACCAGTGGCTGTCAGACTTTACAACACCACATTACAGTGATGTTCATTTGTGCAATATATTATAATTTTATGTAATTTTATTTCTTACAACACTGCATTACTGTTGTCCAAATGTGCAATATTTTATACATTTTATATAATTTTATTTATTTTATTATTCCTAAGGCACATATATAGTTATAGTTTTAACTTTTTTTCTCCCTTCCTTCTCCTGCACTTTAACTGTCTGTGAGCTGCTGTGATAAGTGAATTTCTTCAATGTGGGATCAATAAAGTTTATCTTATCTTATTTTATACTTGGCCACAAGTCACTTCACGTCATTTTTCAGTGTCTTTTGAGCCATACAAAAGGTAAAGATAAATGCTAGCATGCAGGACCTTTGCCCTTAGAGCTTCCTTGCATGTAGTTGCATGTTAAAGTTTAGAAGATCCCAGAAAAACAAGCATGTTTCTGCATTCTTCCTGGCACTTTAAAGCTTTATGTTGTTAACAATGAAACACTAAATGAGGAATCCCAGACTCCTCTGTTCCTCTGATACAGTAGTGTTTATTTTCACAGGTGCTCCACACAGACATATGTTAGATCTCTTGGCATGGAACTGCCTCTACAATGAGGAGGCCAAACAAACTAAGTGACGAATGGGAACATGTCTCCTCCTTCCTTCGTCAGCACGGATAACCCAGCTTCCTTAGATGAAGGAAAAGAGGGACTGGTTAGGTGTGGTTCATACAGTAAAATACTACATTAATCATAGAAGAGTAAACATTTTTAGTTTATTTCTAGGCCTAGAACACAATGAAATCAAAGAAGCACTCCTGCTTTGAAAGGCATGAGAGAACGTGAGGAAAGTTGTGTTTTCCATAAGAACACAATTGTGTTTGAAAATATGGGCTGATTGTCGCTGATAAGCTGTTACTTAAAGAGCAGTGTTATATGCCAGATTGTCTGAAAGCATACAGTGCAGTTCGTTAGTAATACAGTTCAATCTCTAGAAAATATACTACAGTAGAGTCAGCAGTTTTTTCCTTATTTTTCTTCGATGTGCCTCACCCTGTCTTCAGCTTTCTGTCTTTCTTGATAATCTTCACACAACTTTGGCACACAGCAGGACTGTGTAGTGTCTGCCTCATAACATTTCCAGATCATGTTTGTTTTGTCTGAGCTGACCTGGATAAGCAGAATGTTCTTGCTCAGCATCTTGGTCCTTCAGTAGCTCCGTCAGAAAAGCAAAAGATGAATGTTGTACTTCTTTATTGGACAGGGACTGTCTGTACATTCACTATGTAGGTTACTTGCCACTACAGATGTTTTACTATTAGTGATTCCAGCATCCAGTCTGCTTTCTAGATACATGTAGGTGAGAATCCCTGTCTCTGTCAGGTGTAGATTTCTTCACTCCAATTTGTGCTGTGTAACTTCATTTTAAATAATTAATTTGTGTATTAGTTTGNAAATCAATTTCAGTTATGACTTTTGCCACCAGATGCTGTCACCTGTATTGAATGCTTCAGCATCTGGTTTTCTTTACATCTGAGGTACACTATATGGCCTGGTTTGTGGACACCTGACCATCACACCCATAAGTGGGTCTTCCCCAGACTGTTGCCACAAAGCACAGAATTTTCTGTTGCTGTTAAATGCTGTAGCATTATAATGTGGGACCAGCATGGCAATGCCCCTGTGCACAAAGCAAGGTCCATGAAGACATGGTTTGCCAATGTTGATGTGGAAGAACTCGAGTGGCCTGCACAGAGCCCAGACCTCAAACCCACTGTACACCTTTGGATTGAACTGGAATGCCGACTGTACCACAGGCCTCCTCAATTGACATCAGTGCCTGAGCTCAATAATGCCCTTGTGGCTGAATGGGCAAATCTCTACATCCACAGTCCAAAATCCAAAATCTATTGGAAAGCCTTCCCAGAAGTATGGAGGTTATTGGAACAGCAAAAGGGGGCTAAATCTGGAATGGGATGTTCAAGGAGCACATATGGGTATCATGGTCAGCTGCCAATAAACCTTTGGCAATATAGTGTATTACTATCAAATTACTTAGCATATAATAGCTTCGTTTCAGTTTTTTTAGCTTTATGTACAAATCATGCCAGTCAAATGCTCATCAAGTCCTGCAAAATTTTGTATTCTGTTGTTATTTAATGTTCAGTACAATCTTCATCTATTCTTCATTTTACAATATAATCTTCTGCACTTGCACATGTCCTTGTGATCAGTACATGGAACCTTCAGAACCTATCAATAGTATCAATATTTTCAAAACAGTTTCTTCATCCCAATCAAGGTCCCCCCATCTTGGGACTCTGACCAGGCTTTATACCCTGAATCAGAATTAAACAATGACATTCCAGACATCCCAAGATTTATTTTGGTTTAAACATCTTTCATCAACATGTTGGTCTTTTTTTACTTTGGTTAACACTTTCCTATATTACCCATAATGCCATTTGACTGCCCAAGATTAATAAACACAATTACTTGTCACAAATATTTCAATATAAATATATTCAATGTGTTTCGGTGTGGACTTATCCTTTAAGTCAACCTCCATCCTGCCTCAGGTAGCTTTTTGTCCTTGCTTTATGTGGGGGAACTTAGTCTTAAATGGTGGTGGCTGGCTATCACCTGGTATTGCTATTACCCACTTGTGTGGTAATGTAACTATTGCTCAGCACATCATAATAATGCTTTGAGGCCTAATATTTTTAGACACTTAAACATAAATGTCAGTAAATGAATATTAGAACTCGAGTCCTATTGAAAGAGAACTGAGGGATAAGAATTTGGAGGAAAGTACAAGAAGGCAGAGGGAGGGGACACAAGTGGGCAGTCCTAGTACACTCTGTGCAGCCAATAGGACTCTGTTTTGACCTCTGTGTTGACCTCAAGAGACAATAAGAGCAGCACTGATTTCAATCTAACACTGTAAATTGAACTTGGGCCTGGCACGTTACATCATTAAGACCTATGGTGTGTGTGATATTTCTTAGTTCAGTTGTGCATCGGTGCCTTCAGTGTACTGAATTAAATACTAAAGCATCGCTGACTTGTATTTTGGAGAACTAGTGTGCTTTGGAGTTTGTTTGTTTTTTCTTCTGAGAACGTGTTGAGTGGTGTTCAAAAGGTAGGAGCTTTGCTTACGAAATATGTGACCTGTGAGAGTGAATATTTTTACTAATCCAGCTTGCCTGTGTGGTCCGAAAACATTTGATCTGTAAATCCTTTCTGTCCTGCCCTATAAAATGTGCAGGACTTGCTTTCAGCTTTGCTAATTTGCTAATAAACATTGTATTTAGTACATATTACCAACATGTAATATATTGTATAATGAAATAATATAAAAAACTATTATAATTATGATCATAGAAAGGCTTTGTTATGAGCATGGTTTAATGGATGTGGTGTTATGTGGACCCATTGTTTGTGAAGAGCTTTGTGGAACACTAATAACCCTTTTATTCTGCTCAGAACCATATGGGGACAAGTGGTTTTAAAATAGCTTTAATTTTGACTCATACTGGACCATGCTTATAACTGAAGGGAATCGAAAGTATCCAGTCAGCCTTTTAATTAATAAAGCCCTAATCTCAGGCACCCAACTGTCCTTTTCTGCAGATATCGCCATGCCGCCTGCAGTTAGCGGTCCTGTGGGTTACACTCCTCCAGAGGGGGGCTGGGGTTGGGCAGTTGTGGTTGGTGCCTTCATCTCTATTGGTTTCTCCTATGCCTTCCCAAAGTCCATCACTGTGTTCTTCAAAGAGATTGAAGTGATCTTTCAAGCCACCAGTAGCCAAGTCTCCTGGATCTCATCCATCATGCTAGCTGTCATGTATGGAGCAGGTGAGACAACATGGTGCATAAAAATTTTTTTGTAGAAGTTCTACATTTTTTTTTTGCTTATATGAAGCATTCTTTCTGCTTCTCTTCAAGTATTGATTCCTAGTCAGTTTATTGAGGACACCATGCACTGCACATATTTTTTGCTTCTATTGTTCTTAGCTGATTATTAAGCCATTTTAGAGCTGAGTCAGATGTGATAAAGCAAACCAAACTGAAAGATGTTCAGTACATGGAGCCTACGAGAACCATTGCCCTTAATCCATCGTGTTAATTGTTAAGGTCAGGAAACAGCCAGACAACACAAAGGCTGTTTCCATCTTGAGTAGGAGGCAGTCAGCGGCAGCAGATCCAAGTGCAACCCAACTCTAATAAATATTTGATCTCTGCCTCTTCTTGTTCAATTAATAGCATTTAACTGCTAAAGCAGAAAGTTTTGAGAACTTTCCCCAGAGCCAAGAAATAAAAACATGAAACAGTTATTTTCCTCTAGTAGCATATTGATGCAAATACAGTACTTATTATTTTATTTTATATCTTATTAGCTATTTTCAACTACAACTATTCAGCACAAGAAATATACTGTACACTATATGGCCAAATCTTTGTGGACACCTGACCATGACATCCATATGTGCTTCTTGAACATCACATTCCAGATTTAGTCCCCCTTTGTTGTTATAATAAGCTCGACTCTTCTTTCCAATAGATTTTAGAGCATGGCCATGGGGATTTGTTCATTTGGCTGCAAGAGCATTAATGAAGTCAGGCACTGATGTTGGGTGAGGAGGCCTGGTCTGCAGTCAGCATTCTAGTTCATCCCAAAGGTGTTCAGTGGGGTTGAGGTCAAGGCTCTGTGCAGGCCAGTTGAGTTCTTCCACTCCAACATTGGCAAAAATTCCTTCATGGAACTCACTTTGTGCACAGGGGCACTGTCATGCTAGAACAGGTTTGGGCCCCTTAGTTCCAGTGAAGGGAAATTGTAATGCTACAGTGTACAAAGACATCCAATACAATGGTGCGCTTCCAAATTTGTGGCAACAGTTTGGGGAAGAACCACATGTCTGTGTGATGGTCAGGTGTCCACAAACTTTTGGCTATATACTGTATCTTGAGCTCATTTGGTTGGCTTGAAAATGAGGATTATAACCATAGAGCTAGCTCTTTCAGACCCCACACACCTTGTTTCATTAAGCAAATCTGCAACTGTACAACTTAGGACACACTGATTCTTAAACAGATTAAGGACTGTTTAACACAAACTTTTATTCAGTTTCGTCTTACAGCTCAAGTCTATTTAGTATTATAATCCGCTTCCCATGTCTTTTACTTTGATTTACATAATCCTTTGTCCCAGATTGGACTAAGTTGTTCCAAGTTGTCCTTTACTAAGCTTTGTATCAACACCTCCCTCAGTCCACTGATGTGATCGGTGAGGGCATGACATAGATAATGAAGCTTTCAGTACACTCCATTATCTGAAATGGCCTAAATAGAAAGGGTTTCAAGGATAGAATGAGCTAGTTGAGTACAAGATGAGCTTTAAACAATACTACTCTGTGAGACAGAGCTCTGAATGGGCAACTCTATCTGCCTCTAGAGCCAGTGTTCTCAGTCAGCCTTTTATTTCAAGAGCAAGGGGTGTCAGATGTTTTCCTTGGAGAGAGATCAGGAGATGAGATGCTTCTATCTGCAGTTGCACAAAAGATGAGATGACTACTGTCAAATACAGGAAAGAAGTGGAGCACTACTGAGTGATGTCAGAGCTATCACTATAAACTATAAAAAAAAACTATTAAAAAAATACATTACACTGTGTTAACTTGGGTAACCGAGTTAAATGTTAAACTGTAATGACAATATACTATGAGTGTGTCTTTTTTATGAGCTGTCGATGAATTGGATCTTGTACTTGTTAAACAATGGGACAGTCATGCAATATGGCATCAGTTGTAACCTTTGTCTCATTTTTTGTAAATATTCTAAAGTTCCAGTTTCTTTGAAACATGATGGTTTTTACTTGTAGATAGATAGATAGATAGATAGATAGATAGATAGATAGATAGATGAAAGATTTTCATTCATAAAAAAACAAATACCATTTTCATGTTAATATCATAGGATATATACAATTAAATCAAAGGAACAAAATGTTACAACTAACTCCAAGTACAGCTATTAATTGCTCTGATTGGAGCAATTGATATCGTTGGAAACTGACCCAACTCTGTCTCCTGCTCTCAAATTAAAACTAGTACCCGGAATACAGTAAGTGCAAAACCTCATAATTATTGCTTCATTTCAGTTCCAGTGTGCTGTGGGCAGAAACAACAAAGGGGCCCTGTGGTAGACAACTGACGACTTTCTTGTTATTGGTGTTTAAATATTTTGCATTTTAAAAGTTAGTATTTGTCAGAAGTGTTACTGGTATTTACTTAAAATATTTAACTAAAATATTGCTTAAAATATATATATTTTTTAATGTTTATTTAGGTTTATGTTATTAGGGTATAGGATATAGTCAAGCATTTTTATAATAAATGCATTTTCAATTGCATGCTACATATATTGATGAATGCAATTTGTTGTGTTTACATCAAATGGATTTAATACATAAGATTAAGTCATTTTTGTTACATATGGAATATTTTGTTCTTAAAAATGTGGGGCACAGTAGTACCACAGACCTAGAAGGTTTGTGTAATCCACTTACTTACAGGGTAAATTGTAAATAACTGCTAGTTAAGCTTTATAAAGGCTTGAACTTCACACTGGAGTTGTAGTACAAACTACATATACATAAGCACATTCGGCAGATACGCAAAACGGCAACCAATCTTACTAGCAAGCCACCTAACTAGCTAGTAATTTTTTTTATAATATTATTATATAATTTAGAAGTGAATATTGTATTGTTTTTGACCTACTACTCTTACCCTACACATTAGCAAACTTGTAAGCTTTTTTCTTATTGCAATAAAGGTGGACTTTCATTGGCCATGGTCTTTCTGGAACCTATTTATCCAGTAATATGATTGGGTGGCTGTTACATTACTGAAAACATTTCAGTAACAAGGACTGAAACATTAATAAAAAGAATTTTCCAACAATCAAATGCCAAACAGAACCTTATAAGACTAATAATACACCATGGTTTTGTACACTGAGGCTTTAGCACAACCGCTCCCTTTCACATAGCAAACATTTGTGCACTTTGACTTTTTTGCTGTTTACCTAGGCAGCCACTCAACATTAACTGACAGATTGTGTTTGTGCCTATTCAACAATGTGATGTTATAGCATAACAGGCTGAGGCATATTTCAATTTCCTACTTTTCACCTCCTAATAGGCCAAACAAGCCAAAGTCAGTTTGCTAAGAGCAAATGACACCCTGATATGTAGGTATGGTTTTTGCATGTACCTCCACTGAAATCAAATGCAAGCAAGTGCATGTTTTAAAACTGAACTAAGTATAAAAACTGACTCTTAATCTGTCACTCATTTTTCTAAAACCGCTTGTTATCACAATAATGCTCTGTCAAATGATTAGCTTTATTCTTATGACATCTCGAAAGAAAATAGCCAGTTGATATTCGGTTATTTCGCCAGTTAATGATCAGTGTATTAATTATGGAGTGTAATTCTTATTTTCATTTAACAGTACCTATGCTGAATCGTGGTAAATTTCTGACTCCACTTCACAAGTGTTATCAAGCAACTACAACCTGCTTTGCAGTACAATAATTGTTTAATCATCAGGAAATCGGAAGGCTTAAAATATGGGAACACTAATATATTATGTCCTCTTACAAGGCTGCATTTCTGCATTAGCTTAGTGAAAGTAATCTTTTTGAGGTTTGATGTAGGAAGTGGTTGGCTCTAGTTGTACTAGGTGGATTATAAAAAGGACAAATATAAAGCAGTCCATTGTACACTTGTAATTCTTCTCCTTGCAATCCACTTATAACAATTGTGTCATATGTTCTAAAAACCAGTCAGAATTCCTTTTTACGTGACCATTTCCATCCTCTTCGTTCCTTATAATTAAATAAGCTGTATTTGTTACTGTGTCCTTAATGATGCTATAATGGGGTGACCTCTTCATATGTAAAATATGAGATACTTCACCTTTCCATATAAACTGTAAATAACGATAATAAAAATAATGTCATCTGCTCAACACTTATAGTCTTATCTATACAGAAGATAATCAACCAGCTCTACAACAAAGAATGTGAATACTATAGTTATTGGCATAAAGACTAAGGAAATAGCAAATATGTTAGTGGTGCACACCAAATGGTTATTAATAGATAAAACCTTAGATCTGTGTTTGTATACTTTGGAAGGCTATACAATGAGGAAAATCTCAACATTTAGCCATTTCCTTCCACATCCCCTGCTCCAATTGCTCTAGTACAGACTGCAGTAATAGCACTCCTTATCACTTCAGTGATAGCCAAGCCGATAATAGGCATTAAATGTAGGTGTTTATATTTAAATTGTTCTGACATCACACTCATGTGCAAAGAAGGGCAAAAAATACCCAGCAAATTGCATTTTGATAAATAATTAAAAAAAATAAATAAATACCACAGATGTAAAGGTATTAACCAATGGCTAGCGTGAGGCACCCTCATCACTGCACTCTGGGTTCAATTCCCAGTCAGGGAACCAACCCCAGCCACTGGAGGGCTGCATGTATCTGTGCACTCTCAGTGCCGGTCCCAAGCTCAGAAACGAGGAGGGTTGCATCAGGAAGGGCATCCGACTATTAGAGCCGCATCGTCACTTCAGTCTTTGGTGTCATTGTAGATTAGTAGGAGTAGTGAACAGTATGATTTTAACACACTGAATGAACTCACTAATCCCAGGAAGGAAAAATAATATATTTTAACATTTTAAGCTTTGTCATTACATTTTGTTTATATTTGTTTGTCTTGTACAGATTCTCTTATAAAGTGCAGGTAGCAGTACACCCATTGAAAGAAAGGTTCCATTTAATTCTTTGGTTTGTCCCTGTTGGGAGAACTGCTTAGACAGAAGCCTTACAACAAAGGGTTTCTCTTTCATAAGTTAGAATCCTTAACCATACAAAGAACCTGAAAAGTGTACTACTGATTTAACAATATAATAGTAGTTGAAAGGTTCCACAGCATATCATGCTGCTTATGATTAATAATGCTGAATATTGCTGGTCACTGAAATAGGAAGCAATACAGATTTTTAACATGACATTCATGAAAAGTGCCAGTTGCCACATCTTATGACCAGGATACAACATATATTACCCTCAACTATTATACAAATCTTTATCTTTAGTATTCCACCTTATTGACGGTTGAAGATGTCAGTATTGGAGGGAACCAGGACAAAGTTGAAAGTTAGTGATAGCAACAGGAACAGCAGGCAGCATCAAATTCCTCTGCTGCCATATGTGAGAATATAAAAGCAACAGTGCCCTCTAATGTCGAAATTATAGACTATATCAGATTTTATCCACATTTAATACATTTTGCATTAGCAACTGCAGTTTAAGAAAATCTTTGTAAAGCTTTTTGTAATACGTTGTAAAACCGGTGGCTCTGTTATGCTGTAGGTATTTCTGGCAAGGTTTGGGTCCACTCAGCGTACAGAGTTATGAACTAATGAACTAATCATCTTCATCTTGCAATGAAACATTTCTATCCAGATGGAAGTGTTCTCCTCCAGGATGACAATGTCCCCATCCTTAGGGCACGAGGTGTCACTGAATGGTTTGAATAGCTTTTGCAGTCACTAGATCTTGACCCAGTTGAAAACATATGGGAGATTTTGGACTGACATGGTAGAAAGTTCTCTCCATCACCAACATCAAAAAAGCAATTAAGGGAATATATTTTGGAAGAATTGCATTCATCCATCCAGTACATAAGTGTAGAAGCCATGACAAGGCATACTGAAGCTGTTCTGATGGCTCGTGATGGCCCAACACCATTACCAAGACACTTTAATTTGTTTTTTCTTTCCATTTGTCACCTATCTGTATGAATGAGACTGAAGAACAATAGTATTTATACATATAAATACATTAAATACATTTGTTTTTCATTATCCACAGGTCCTATCAGCAGTATTCTGGTGAATAAGTATGGCAGTCGCCCGATCATGATAGTTGGGGGTTGCCTGTCAGGAGCTGGACTTATTGGTGCATCTTTCTGCAACACAGTGGAGGGCTTGTATTTCTTTGTGGGTGTTGTAGGAGGTAGGTTAGCTTAAATATGCATGCTATGTATATTCAACTTAATAGTGTTAAATAAGGAATAGTGCAACATTTGGAAATGTGTTTACTTTCTTCTCTGCTTAAATTACAGGTCTGGGACTCGCGTTCAATCTCAACCCAGCCCTTACTATGATTGGCAAATATTTCTACAAAAGAAGGCCCATTGCAAATGGAATTGCCATGGCTGGTAGCCCTGTGTTTCTGTCCACGTTAGCTCCTCTAAACAGTTGGTTTTATGACCAGTTTGGTTGGAGGGGTAGCTTCCTAATCCTGGGTGGGCTTCTGCTCAACTGTTGCGTAGCTGGATCTCTCATGAGGCCTATTGGGCCAAAACCCAAACCTGCTGTGAAAGAAGCTGGTGCTGATGGAGAGAAGAAGACAGTGATGCAGCTTATCAACAGTCTCATTGATCTATCTCTCTTCAAACACCGTGGATTCCTCCTGTACCTCATTGGCAATATTGTCATGTTCTTTGGCCTTTTCACTCCCCTAGTATTCCTCAGTAATTATGCCAAAAGTAAGGGTATTACAAAGGAAAAAGCAGCTTTTTTACTTTCAGTGCTGGCCTTTGTGGACATGGTGGTGCGGCCATCCATGGGAACAGTGGCCAGCACCAAGTGGGTACGACCCAGGATACAGTATTTCTTTGCAGCCTCAGTTCTATTTAACGGTGTATGCCATGTTCTTGCACCTCTTTCAGTTGATTATCTAGGGTTTGTTATCTATTCGGTCTTCTTCGGGTTTGGGTTTGGGTGGCTGAGCTGTGTGCTATTTGAGACCCTGATGGATTTGGTGGGAGCCCAGCGCTTCTCCAGTGCTGTGGGCCTGGTCACCATAGTGGAGTGTGGACCAGTGTTAATTGGCCCTCCACTGCTGGGTGAGTGTGAGAGAAGTTCTGAATTATTTTTCTTAATGCATATATTTCTAATAGATACACTGCGCTTTAGCAGTCTCTTTTCTTAGTCTTAAAACATGATTCAAAACATTTTACATACTGATCTGGTACCTGTGTGGTTATTTAGTAATTGTATTTTTATTGACAGGAAAATTTAATGACATCTACCATGACTACAAGTACACTTACATAACCTGTGGAATAATCCTGATGGTCGCAAGCCTGTTCCTTTTTATCTGCATGGGCATTAACTACAGGCTACTGGATAAGGAAGCAAAGGAGGAAGCTAGAAAATCTCAGCTAACAGGAAAAGAGGAAGAATCCACCATAGATATTGCAGACAAGGAGACAGCTGCTGCACTGAGAGTAAACAGAGAAGCTAAAACAGTAGAAGACACTGTGTGACTTCCCCTAACCAGACATGACTGTACACTTTTGTGGAACTATATGTCATGCATTTCTGCAT
Organism: Pangasius macronema; assembly: GCA_037577455.1. NCBI lineage: Eukaryota > Metazoa > Chordata > Actinopteri > Siluriformes > Pangasiidae > Pangasius > Pangasius macronema. Next base: position 11,729,921 of record CM074946.1, read on the forward strand.
TATTATTATTATTATTATTATTATTATTATTATTATTATTATTATTATTGATGTTGTTGTGCAAAATTCCCATGCATAAAAATATCACTGAGGACACAATACAAGGTGGTTCAGTGCATAAAAAACATTTTAGAAATGTTCATTATTTTAACAGACCCTAAAAGCTTTTCTCCTTTTTTTAAATTTGTATCACAGTCAAAAGTAATCTAGAAATATGTTATTTATAAGGGTATTACAATAGCTAGCACTAATAAAACAGTATTTTAAATGTCTTTATTTATTTTTTGAGTAAACTTAGATTTTATGTTTATAGCCTCCTGTTAAGTTATAACAAAGGGATGTGGACACCTGACCATCCCACCCACAAGTTGTTCTTCCCTAAACAGTTTCCACAATGGTGGAAGCACACAGTTCTATAGACTGCCTTCTATGTATAGAATGCTGTATCATTACAATGTCCCTTGACTGGAACTAAGGGGCATAAACATGTTAAAGCATGGCAAAACCCCACAGCCATGTTTCAAAATTTAGTGGAAAGCCTTCTTCGAAGAATGGAGGTCATTATAACAGCAAAGGGGTATTAAATCCGGAAAGGGCTGTTCAGAAAGCACATATAGGTATGATGGTCAGCCTTTCGGGCATGTAGTGTACTTTAATGCTCTGCAGTAATACATTAAAGAACTGATAAGATATGTTTAAAGAACAACCAATTATGGGCATTTTGAAAAATGGGAGTATTGATTTTCTGTTTCTTGGCATATTCTGATGCCTTCATTCAGTATCATACTTGTGATTAAGTAACAATAAAAATATGGTCAGAAAGATCAAAATCTGTGAGTCATTCATTCATTGAGTCATATAAGAATGCTCATTAGGGTGTTAACTAAACTTTTGCAACACACATTAAACTACATTAAACTGATACTTTTCATTTATTCAGCATTCATTTCAATAACTGTTTTACTGTCATGAGGATCAATGGTTCCAGAGCCTATCACAGGAACACTGGGTGCGAGGCGGGAATACACCCTGGATGAGACACCAATTTATTGCAGGGCACACACATTTACACCCTTATGGTGGCAGGAAACCGGAGAACCTGGTGGAAACTCAGGGGTGGATTCAGCCCTAGGCAAAGGTAGGCAAAAACCTTGGGCCCCCAGAAGCCAAGGGCCACATAAAAATATTATATAGATTATATATTTTTTAATTATTATATGCTAAAAGTATAAATATCAATGTTAAAACACTGAATAGGACCCCATTCTTTTATTTTGCCTAGGGCCCCAAATCATTAAATCCACCCCTGAGGAAACTCACGTGAACATGGAGAGACCACGTGAACTTCTGTGCTTAAGCTCCTCATTAGCAACTGTTGCTAGCTACTTTCATAGGTCAACTTGCTTACCATATTAACATGAGCAAGGTGACTGTCATAAACCAAGACCTGCCTGTCTCAAGCCAGTGTCAACCTAATAATACTAAATCAGAATAGTTTAAAAAACAACCTAATAATACTAAATCAGAATAGTTTAAAAAAGCAACCTAATAATACTAAATCAGAATAGATTAAAAAACAACCTAATAATACTAAATCAGAATAGATTTTAAATTCATACACCAGAAATCAGCAATAACAACATATAATCACAAAGTATAAAATTCATATAAAAAAATACTATTACAACAAATTGATCAACTAGCATAAAGCTAACAATGCAGATACCACAAGGTAGATTAGTTTAACACACTGCAGTCACTTTCCGTCTTGAAAGTACACAGTTCAGTCGAAACGGTCTCTAAGCTCTATAACAGGCAGGGTACTATTATTATTATTATTATTATTATTGTTGTTGTTGTTGTTGTTGTTGTTGTCCATCGCTCTCTTTTTGGACTAGTCATAAATGTCCATTTGTGTGATTTTCCCACATCTGGCAACCCCGTCAGTGTACAGTAACGTTAAATGTCCTCTATTAGAAACCTGAATTCGCTTCAAATCGCCTCGTGCTGTATTTCGGCCCGCACGCGCAGCAGAAGTATAAAGTCGGTTAGAAAACCGTTAGGACCTTTAGTACTGAGAAGAAGACTGATAAGTGGGAAATTAAGCAAGTAAGTCTATCAAACCGCGATTTAAAGGTAATTTAACACTCCCTCCGTCTGAAACACTGCATTTTCCTCACTTATTATACTGTATAATGGAAGTAACTATGTATTATCTATCAATAGGCTATCGACGTTAGCAAATATAAATATCATTTTTCTGCTATGTCACTAGCCGAAGACTTACTGTGCTGTTGTATAATATATTAAACACCGTCAGTTATTTTTAAGACTCATTTCAGGCCTACGTTTGTTGAAATATACAAGCAAGTTTAGTAGAATTACTAACTGACTAGCTCACTTAGCTGGCTAATTTTGCGCCGGCGTTGCTAATAAATCACCTCATGTTCCGTTCAGCTTCACCTCCGAGTGACTGTTAGGAGTCTGAGAGCTCCTGTTTCCCCAGACTCCACCCGTGAATGAGTGAAAATAGGGAGTTTAGGTTGTATTCAGCCTATAATATACTACAGTTTGGTCAATTTCATCACCTCCTTCCGTTCTACTGATCGTACTAATGTTTAACATTAAAACGGCTAACGTTAGCCAATATTAAGAACTTAGCCGTCGCTAACACCATCACCTCTGGCCAACTGGTTCGAGCTAAAACTCACATCCCTCTTATTATAATGTGTCATTACTATAATGACACTATGTGTGTCGACTGAAAAATGTTAGCAAGTAAATATCCAAATGGTAAAGCAAACTAAATTAGCGGGGGTCATTTCGGTTCATCCCAGTGACTCGAGTCTTTTGATTCCGTTCAGTGACTCTGTCCGTAAGTTACACCATCACACCAGTAGGTGGCGCCGGAGACGAGTTTTAGTGTTATGGTTGATTAAAACTGGCTTGTCCAATCCACAAAGAGAAGGTCTGGTGAATTTATTTTCAAGAAAGACATTTCAGTCAGTGCAGGCCAGTTTTGAGGAGAGAGTGGTCACGAATGAGGATTACACTCAAATTACATTCGTATCCTCATTCACCAGAAAACTTGGCACTTTTAAAGGAACGTATAGAGTGAATGAAGCTATGATTTACTCATAATATCCAAGAAGACGCTCACCGGCGCCACCTACTGGTGTGATGGTGTAACTTACGGAAAGAGTCACTGAACAAATCTTTTCGGTGAACGGAATCAAAAGACTCGAGTCACTGGGATGAACCGAAATGACCCCCGCTAATACACTAAAATTAGCTGTGAGGTGGTAGTTACCCACTGCACCTCTTTGCTGCATTCTGATTAAACAGAATTTGGACAAAATATTTTAAAGAGAATGGGCTTTTTGCAAACGGAGTAGTCATAATCATAAGGTTTATGTAGGAACGCTCATACCGCGTCATATTGTAAGTCACGTACTCTTTATACACCAGGGACAGTCTTAAGTAAAATTACATTTTAATATTTCTTTGACATGTAAAATAACCATACTACATTGTTTTGCACATGTACAGCTGTCCTGTTGAACCTAAGAGTGTAGTATTTCATACACGTAAGCACTGTGTACATTTGCTGTTAATATACAGTAAAATAATTACTAAATTTTACACTTGCTGGTCATGTGATAAATATAAACTGGCATTATTGTTATTTATTCCTTTTCCCATCAAACCACTTTATGAGACCAAACACACTGGCACCATGAAATTATGAAAATTGAGGGTAGGGAGCAACGCTACAATCACGATCCCCCACCTCTTTTGAAAACGGAAATTAATTCATAAGTGTAGTCACATGTTCAAGTGAAGATCCTTATCTTCAAATGTGACAAAATATACAGTATATTAACTTAACATCCTTGTTGGCTTCTTTGCTGTGTCTGAAATGGAAATTCTGCCAGCACACCTTAAAACAGAAAACCAGCAAACGGAAGTAGAAAGGCATCATGGCACTGCCTGATTGCTTTTGAAGAAACTTGTGGTTAGAGAGACACCGAGCTAATTCTCTTTTTTCATTATGTTACAGCATGGAAAGAG
>CM074946.1:11734091-11747444 GCA_037577455.1 Pangasius macronema
CAATATGGAGAAAGCCTAAAAAGCATGCGATGAACTACAGACAAACCAACTGTCGTTTGAAGGATACAAATTTGCTGTAGCTCACAAAGCCAATCAGTCATAACAGACGCCTGCTTCATTTTCCTTCAGCCATGTTGCCTTTGTACTGAGGATTTATAGCTGAACCAAAGTCAAAAGCAGCCTTGAAATCTGAAATTCCATCTGTTGGCTATTCACACCTTTTTCTGCCCATCATCACAAACAGAAATGTGAGAAGTACACAGACACCATATGCACATTATAACCTCTCTTTTACCTCTTAAAAAGCCAGGCATTATATTTCTGAACACAAAAATTAATGTTTTTTGTTATAAACCACAGGGGTGGCTGCTTTTGGAGGCACCATCAATTCTCAGAGCCTGTGTTGAATCATAAGTCATGGGGGAGAAAAGAGCGTGGCATTGAATCCTACTCTCTGCATAAGTGGAAGGGACTAATTTCTCCTGGGCTTTGGTCCTATGCTGAGGGTGTGAGAGGAAAAATAGGGGAGAGGAAATGACAAGAAGACGCGCGGGGTCCACATCCACTAAAGCTTACAATGCTCTATTCTCTCCTCTCTGTCTCTCTCTCTCTCTCTCTTTCTTTCTCTCTCTCTCCCTGTGGCCTGCTGTCTGGCAGGTTGATCTGTGTTTACTTCTTCGCTTCAGGAAGTACTGACAAATCATGAACGCCTACAGATGTGTCCACATCTCTGCCCCCTCTCTCTCTCTCTCTCTCTCTCTCTCTCTCTCTCTCCCCCTTCCCCAACATATTCTCATAAAGAAAGTCTACCCTGATGTTTTCTCTTTCACCTGTATTGCCACTTTCTCAGTTGTGTGTCAGGGGGCCAGAAAAGACCTGTCAATCACCACTGGAGCTCACATGTCCACTTGAGCTGGAGAGCACATGCTCGCATTTCTAGCCACGCATCTACACGCCACATATTCAGCTGTCACTGATCGGCCACGTCTGCAGGCAGGCAATTGGCAGTTGTGGTAGAGCTGGTCATTTTAGATTGATTGCAAAGTCTCCCAGGCCGGTCTCACAGACAGGCCTGTTGTTTCATCTCAGTCAAACACAGTGAAATGATTTTTGGGTCAAAACTGCATTCAGATTGCACTTCAACTTACAGTCAAGCTTAATCTGGCAAGCCAAGCTGGCACTTTATTCAGATGCACTCCCTTCTAGACAAATTTCTAATCAGTTATCTTCACAGCAGCAGAAGAATTGATACAGATGAATGGGATGAAGAGCTACACTCCTACCATCCATGCCATCTTGCTTTGAACTGCTGTTTAGATATGTTTCTGACAGAAGTTAGGCTATGAGGCATATTAAATAGGTACAATAGGTAAATAGGTGCAATTTCCTTCTGCAGTATTTAAGCTTTTATTCTACAGGGTGCCTGACTCCGACTCATTTAGCTCCATTCATATGTTCATCGCTGATATAATGACCACATTTTAGGGGTGCTTTTCTCACTGTGTATCTCTTATATTCCATCTCTCTCTTTGTTTATCTTTCTCTGTGTCTCACTGGTCCACACACACTCTTCTTCATTCGTTTAATGAAAGCCTCAATCTTCATTATTTTGCCCACCCTCCCTCTGTGTATTAGAACGCAGCAGACAGTACAAGCATCTGGTGATGACAGCAAGAAGGTGTGTGTGGACAGACAGTGTTTTTGGCCTCTCATTAATGGCAGTTGGAGTGCACACTAATGCATTAATGCACTCTCTTACCTTGTTCTCTCCCCTCCGAGTGCCTCGTCTTCACCTCCATGACAGGAAAACTCTGGCTCCCAGCTCAGGTATGATGTCCAAAGGCTGATTTCTTGGTCAGGTTTTTTTTTCTTTCATTTCTTCAGTCTCTTTCTGCCTTCCTGTAACTTTTGCTCTTGTTTCCATTGCTCTTTTTGGATCCACGAGAACAATAACCTTGCGAGGGAAAAGGTTAGCACAGAGTAAACAGATGACTGGCTGAAATGACTACTCTTCATGATTCATTTTCCTCTTATCTTCTTACTCTTTATGATTTTCTCCTTTTACTCTTTCTCTTCTTTCAAGCAGCTTTTTCAGCAGCTGTCCTGGTTTCTGGCTCTCCAGAGTGAGGGCCTATATTCAGTCTCGCTCTCTCTCTCGGCTTAATCACTAGCCAGCAGGGTGGTGAAACAGCAGCAAGCTGATGAAATGGGACAGAGGGAGGAATTCACAATACACACTTAATGCACAGGCGCATATTGTTGACCAGCTGGGACTCAAGAGGGTTAGTTGCTGTAAATTATGGATGTCATAAGTTCTTCCAAAAACATGCACAAAAGTTATAGTAGTATCTGTGTTCCCCATGCTGTATGATTCCCAAGCTGCATGATTATAAAGATAAAACTACATGTAGACTCATAGAAGGTCTTTGACACTGTTGCTGCTTCTTCTCAGTAGCCAACTGAACCATATTATAGTATTAAAAGATTATTATAGTAAACAGATTTGTCTGCTTAGCCAGAAATGCAGCTAACATAAATAAACCCATATGCATGCTTTTCAAATCCCTGCTTTCATGATTCAGAGGTTCCTTTGCAAGTTTAGATGTAGACAGACACCACTCAGGTGCAGGCTGAAGGTGTGGGGTGGCGAAGAGGGTGGGCATACCTATAGCGTTTATTGTGAACACAGAAGCAATAAACACTGCAGTGCAACAACCACACACAGCCTGTGGCCGCCAATTCCCAGTGAATCAATGTGTAAGTGCTCATAAACTTGATATAAACAAGCATTTATTAAATGTGTTTGCAAAAAACACATCCAGTAATGAGACTCAGAATTAGCTGGGCTTATCCCCCCACATTGTATGAAAATGGAAGAAAACAAAGGCCAACTGAGTCTGCAGTGAGCACTGTATTAGATGTGCACACCAAAATCAATTTTAAAAAAATTTAGACCCAATTATTTAGTCCTCGACACAGCCTGACAAAATAACTGTCAAGTGAAACTAGGGAGAGAAATAAATAATGAAAGAGACAGAATAAGAGAAAGCAGTGTGGAGGATTGAGTCGGAAATAGAGAAACCAGCATTCACACGAATACATACTGTACATAAACATACAAATGGCACAAGCATTGCAGATACAAGCGCATACACAAACACACACACGCAGCGTTATTAAGCCTGGACCATTTTATTCTCATACATAATACAGTTAGGACAGCCATCATCGACCAGCCACTGTGTGGGGATCAGCAGATGTCCACTATACGTTATTCCGTAATTAAATTTGTTCATTTGCTAAAGCTTGTGTGTGTGTGTGTGTGTGTGTGTGTGTGTGTGTGTGTCTGGGCATCTGTACTGGAGTGAGTATATCTGTGTATTGACAGAACTATTTTTTCAGTAGTATTATTTATATTTCAGTTCTACATCAGCCAAAACTAGAAATGCCTTATTCATTCATTCTTCTTCACTCACTGCATTATCCTGGCTAGCATCACAGTGAATATGGAGCCTATCATGACAACTCAGAACAAACCCAAAGGGGCACCGAAGGAACATGTGAAAATTCACAGGAACTCATGATCAAACCCGGGAAGTGCGAGGCACCACCCCTACCTGATGCATGCTCCTCAATTTGCGTACATAGTTTAGCAACATCGATTCAATGCACCATGGCATCACGGCAGATTCGACAAGTCTATGCAACTCTGCTGGAGGGATGAACATCATTCTTCCAAAAGATTTCTCTCAGTTGGTGTTCTGATGATAGTGCTGGAGTGCTGCTTGAGATCTGGTGACTGCAAAGGCAATAGAATATAATTTACATCACCATTCAGTGACTTCTCATGTCCTGGGGACATTGTCAGCCTGGAAGAGACCACTCCCATTAGGGTAGACATGTTTCATCATAGGATATCAGTCAGAATAACTTTATTGTTTTATCAATGGCAGCTCATTCAAAGTGGGAAGGGGTGCATGTCATCACCATGGCCTATAGGTTGGACTCTCAGCCCCTAATGTGACATCCTATGCAACAAGACGTTCCTCCTCCTCATGGACATTATTTACTGGTGTAATGAACCTGCATCAGTGTCCTGAGCTTGCAGATGACCAACGTTTATATCTAGTTCAATGTAATAGGGCTTGCAAGTTCCCTTTTTCCCATGGGAGCACTTTTAGGTCTCATGACAGTGTCCAAACCTCTTCACACTTTCCTATTCAAACAATAAAAGTATATAACCGTGCATAGTTTTACTGTTTCACTATTTCCAGAATGAACCTGTAAACCATTCACTACGTGTGAGCCACCCAGGACAGAACCTTTATCAATTTCCAGGCTTAAAAATGTATATGTAGGGTGGGTTCACTAACTGTAAATGTCACAGCAAAAGAGTATGTAAGGGTTAAGAGAACAAGATTACTCTTTTTTAGCAGCTGCCAGCTTAGTTAGTGGATGTATTCTGATGGCCAGTTGTTGTCGTGGTTAGCTTACCTTTGCAAATCCAGTGTGATTTCAAACACATTGTTCATTATTGAACAGCAACAGGTGAGAAATGGTGGAAGCACACAGTTGTATAGGATGTCTTTGTATGATGAAGCATTAAAATTCACCTTCATGGAACTAAGGGGCCCAAACACGTTCCAACATGATGGTGACCGTGTGCACAAAGTGAGGTCCATGAAGACCATTGAGACAAGGCTGGAGTGGAAGAACTCGAGTGGCTTGCACAGAAACTTGACCTCAAGCACACTGAACACCTTTGGGATGAACCGGAACACTGACTGCACACCAGGCCTCCTCACTGGACATCAGTACCTGCCCTCACTAATGCTCTCGTGTATCTGCATACATGTGTGAATGCATGAAACAAGGCCAGCTAGAAATGTTCTCTTGGAAATATCTTAAAATATCTTGGCTAAAATCTACTCTTCTCGCACTCTTTGTTTTACTGAAGAAGATTGCATACAGAAACAGAATGGGAAGTGGGACATTTTAGGTTTTTAAAATTACAATAAGCAATCTGTCTATCAATGGTAGGCCACATAAGATTCTTGCATCCTTCCCTATTCTGTGTCTTTTTTAGTCCTTACTAAGGATGTATGATTGTCCCACCCCATACCCCCAAAACACACATACGCACACAAGAGACACACATTCAAACACCACACATTCTCACACATCACTTGGAGGAACAGGTAGGCTTTATGAAGCATGACTATAGCTACTTTAATGAACTTATGCCCCACAGTGGGGTAATGAATGAACACAATGTTTGACTTGGCTCAAGGATCTGCTGCCCAAGGCAGTCCTGTTTGCACGGTCTCTTTCTTACGCCCCCTTTCATTCTGTGTCTCACTTTCTCCTGGAAAAGCTGATGTAACCGCATGACAGAATCGTGCAAATCGAAGAAAGGAGCCCAAGTGGATGGAGCGATGAATCAGTCGGAGGAAGAGTGGGCGGCTGGTAGAGCAAGTAGACAGCTTGTGGGAAGGTCACTATCTCACATGTAGGGAGCAGATCATGAGGGACAAATCACTTGTGCCCATTACGCTCATGTCTCGTACACCTTTCTCGTTGTGGATGAGTGTATTAGTATTCTAGAATGCCACTGGGGGTCAGATATCGGGTGCATTTCCAAGGCATTCAATCCCTCTTTCAGACATGTGGAATGAGGATATAGTTAAAGCACAAACACTTTTGCGTGGGAAAGTGGACGTTCGTGATGATGACTACTATTTAGTTTGAAAGGCAGTGTGCTTTGGAATGTTCATGTTTAGAGTAATGACAGGTTGGAGAGGTGGAGAGAGAGCATGTGCATCCTTGTGACAGTTGACGCAGGGAAAAAAAAAGTCAGGAAAAGAAATCAGTTAATGTGCTTTTTCTTTACAAATGACAGGTGGTGTTAAAAGCATGACTATTTTAAAAGTCGTGATGAGTAAGTGCAGAATATTTGCGTGGCTAGGAACATCTGCTGTATGCGACTGAACTGACAAGATGTAACAGCGTATCTCGCATGTGTGTCTATTTGCATAAGCATGTGCGTGCTTCCTGCATGTTGTTGTGCGTTGTGGGTACATCCGTGAGTGTGTGGGAGTGTGTGTGCATCAAAGAGCAATGGACCCTCTGTGTTTTGGGGAACTCTGCTTTGGCTGTCTCCCTGTGGACAGGAAGGTGCCATTCGGAGAAGAATGAGGGACTGTGAGAGTAGAACCTCACACAGAATGTCATGTAATGAATGGTCTCCTTTAATAACCTTTCAGCAGCTACTGTAATCTGCATCTACCGCTTTTACTTCTGTGACTGAGTGTGACATCGGTGAAAGAACCACATGGGCGCATAATATTCAGAGATGAGTTAAGCATACAACTCCAGAGTTGTGTGCGAGCTGTAGAGAAAGCAAGTTTTAATTGATTTATGATTCAGACGTTGCAGTTTAAGTGCATTTTTGTTGCCTCTATTCACTCTGATGGTGAGCTATATTAAGTCCAGTATTAATTTCTTGTAGCTATTTCTTGTAACAACAATATGTACATTGTGGCAAATAGAAAACACGTACAAAATGCAATTTGAAGCAGTTTTAAGTTCATAAATATTATTTTTAAATAAATAATTGTGTTCACATTTCTGCTGCAACAGGGTGCATTGTTAAATTGTGAATATATAACACACACATACCAATCGAGCATGTCATGCCAGTATTTCATCTGTGCATTACTAATTTATAAGAACTGACATATTTTCTGATTCACTTGTGTTCTGATTCACGCTGTGAATGTGTGTGATGACTCATACATGCCAGATCTTGAATATGGACACTGGATACAATTTACTGTAAAGCCTGCCACTATTGCATGACTGATGTCTTGCAGAACTTGTAAGCAGAAGCATGCAGAGAGTTGTTTAACTTCTTTAATATTAGTCTAAAATGTTTTTTTTTAAATCGTCTATAGCTGTTGTGTATCATCATCCGCCTGGTTATTTGGGCTTAAGGGCAAATTTAGTTTTAAAGGTGGTTGACTAGATGCAATTAAAACACTTGAGAGTGCTACACAAGAAAAACCTGGCAACCTTGGAGGGGAGGTTTTATTAATATGAATGGCTGTGTCTGTTGGAAGGACTTACAGTCGAAGCCAAAAGTTTACATTCACCTAGGCTAAAGGTATTCAATCTCAGTTTTTCATAATTCCACATATTTCATGTTCCCATACATTTCTTTTGGCAAGTCAATTAGAACAACTGCTTTGTTAACATTAGAGGTAATTTTAAAACAATTGAAGCTTCTTATTGGGAAGTGGCATAATTTACAGTTAATTGGGAGTGCACATGTGGCTGTAAAAGGGCCTACCTTTAGAGCCAGTGCCTTTTTGCCGTTGTTTCCCTTTGAATAATCCAAGCAACTCAGCCAAGACCTCAGAAAAATAATTATGGGCCTCCACAAGTCTGACAGTACCATGAGCATCTGTACAAACAATTGAATGCAAATTTTAAAATCATTTTTTATTTTATTTTATACAAATACACAGACACTGCATCGTTCACTGAGGAGGCACAAATTGAATCCCAGGGATGAATGAACTTTCTTCTGAAAGATTCACCTGAGCCCTAAGACAAAAACAAAGAAACCGGTAAAGTAGTCATAGGTATCAGGTACCAAAGTATATACAGCCACCGTTAAGAGGCTCCTACATCCCGCAAGGCTATTGTGCGAGGAAGAAGCTCCCACTCTAAGACCAGCGTGTGATCAGCTGCCTTGTGGAGGAGCGTTCTCTGGTCAGATGAAACAAAAATTGAACTGTTTGGCCATAATGATCAGAGCTATACAGAGGAAACAGCTGTACAGAGGAAAAACTGGGATCCTTTTTAAGATGAATATGGTATTAGGAGGAGGATTATCTAGAAATACTGAAGCAACATCAGTCAGAAAGGTATGTTATCTTCCAGGAGGACAGTGATCCTAACCATAAGTTGTAACAAAATGGCTTAAAGGCAACAAAGCCCGGACCTGAATCCCACATAAAATGTCTCGATTGAACTGAAAACGCGTATCCAAGCAAGGAGGCCCACAGACCTGACTGAGTTACACCAGTTCTGTCAGGAGGAATGAGCAGAAATTCTGTCCAGGATTATTAGGCTTCATTAGGCATTATTCCCGCCTACATGATACCACATTATTATGTTTAGTCATGTGTCAAAACAGAGGCACAAAGGCAATTGGGCAATTGATTATTTAGGATTGTTAATCTTGTGATAACCTTGCTCTGTTGCTTTTTTTCCCCCCATCATTGTTCCATTTTTATATGGTCGCCTTAATGGGTGGCTTGATTTAATGGTAATAAGGCTTGCCATTTGATTTTATAATGACGAGCTGTTTTCCTGGAGCCCCTTGCTTGTTTTTTCTTTTGAAGGAGAGCATTTGAGAGGCCAGGCTAAAAATAATGACTTCTATGCACGGCTTGAGTTGACCAGCTCTTTCCCCCCTCCCCCCCGAGGAATAAGTGTAAATGCATGTTGCAAAAAATTCAACTTTCATTTGTCTCCTCTTTGTCCTTCTGCTGAGACATCTAAAGATGGGCAAAAAATAGATCCTATTAGTCTGGAATGTACATACAGTGATGTGGAATGTACAGGAAATATTCACAGATGTGTCGAAAATGTGGACATAGCCTTTATATTTGTTCAGATACAAACAAATTGTAAAGACTATGAATGATGTACGTTCAATCTAACTGTCTTCAAACTCTCACTGCTGGAAGTGTACATAGTGCAAGGAATAAAACCTGAGCCCATTATTAAAGAATAATTCAGTGAGTATCATTAGTAAGTAATTACACTGCTCCTTCATGAAACTAATTCTGTCTGTGCTATCAACACTATATAAATGTTCATTTTTTTCACTTATATTTATGTGCCGTAATAATGAAGCACTTTGGCTGTGTGAGTACAGGGTGCTGCATGGTGAATGTACCGTGTAATAGACCACACGTTGGAGGAACCTTCCATTTGGTCTGAGGTTATAGTTTTACTATTTCAAGCTGAGCCAGGAAACGATGCTTTCAATGAATAAGCAGCTCTGGGAAATAATGTGGTATCTACATGCCATATAAACACACTCCTCGAAAGCTACTCTGTAGGTACTAAGATTCAAAAATGACACATTAGCGCAGTAGTCAGGGTAAAGTATTTCCTGTGATGTCAAGTGAAGCTGAGGCCTGGCATCCTGTTAAACCTTCACCTTAGATGATGATCTTAGGCTCACCAAAGAGAAAGGATCGCTCTTTCCACTAAACCTTTCAAACAAGTAGATCAAGCTGCACTCTCCACTTCTCTCCACCTCTTCCTACTTGTGCCAGGTCCTCTGACAGCTCCAACCCTAGACTCTGCTCGACACAAAAGGAGTTCACGTCTGCATGGTAGTGCCTCCTCAGAGTATAAATGCACCGCTCAGTTGTGTGATTACAGATCACAGTGTGAGCCACACTCCATTTTCTGCCTTTCTGCGCAGGCATCTGGAGTGTCTCCTGATATAATGAATAGCCTTTAGGCAATTACAAACATAGTGTTTGATGATGAATAAATAAAAGAGAAGGAAAACAAAAGGGAGAATGCAGTCTACTGGATTAGGGAACAGATGCTGGGGGTTCTCATGTCGAACGACACTTCCCCCCATGCTTGGCAGAGGATTGAGGGCGATCTGTGCCAAACATTTAGTGCTGTCATTTGGCGGATCCGTTGTTNTTTTTTTTCACTTTCGGATGATATGTGAAAGACGAAGCATGACATCACAGCCTGCACCATGCCCATCAGGAACAATGTGAATTTTCCAACTTTATCAAGTTCGTTTCACCTTTCTGACACTACGAAATACTGTATATGATTTCAGTGGGTTTGTTCTAATTACAGAGAATGTAAGACTTGCAGTCTTTTGACGATTACTACAATCCAGTCCAGGAGTCTTCAACTGAATTTCTGTTTCACACACATTCCACACCTTTTTAGAAAGGCTAACCTCATATTTATTTTACTGCTGTGGTATCATATAACATGGAAAAGAATTGATGAATCAGGTCCTCAGAACTAATGCTCCAACCTTCAGGCCTGGTCCATTCACCCTTCTGCTACTACAAATACCAACTTCTGAGCATCTGCAGAACTTCTTGTTGACACGCTGACAGTTCAACTCCTTATCCTGACAGGCTACTTCCTAACACAGAATTATTGATTGGGTTTCCTTTTCAAGGTCTGAGCAATGCACCTGAATGTCCTTTTGTCAAGACAATGAGACTTACCGTGGGGGGGGTCTTACTCTGCAGCAACTTGCCTCGAGAGGGCTTTTCTGAAGATGCTGACATTCCATTGCCAGTGCGAGTGCCAGTAGTGCGAGTGCTGATGAGCTGCTGTCGTTGGCATGCTTACCACAGGGTGGAAAAAATGTCCTGGGCCTGGTGACAACACTTCTCTCTGCCTTTGCTGGCTGAGGAGTAACTCAGTGCTTGGATCAAAGTAACTTTGGCTTATTACATTTATAGAATTTGGCAGACGCCCTTATCCAGAGCGACTTACGTTTATCTTATTTATACAACTAAGCAATTGAGGGTTAAGGGCCTTGCTCAAGGGCCCAGCAGTTGCAGCTTGGCGGTGCTGGGGATCGAACTCATGACCTTCCAATCAGTAGCCCAACGTCCTAACCACTGAGCTACCACTACCCTACTTTATTGCATAGTTTTTCTTTTTTTTTGGAGTTTATTTGGCTGTGAGTATTTCAAGCATTGATATGGTTGAAGTATTGAGAGAGAGTAAAACTTTCATGCAGTCAGCATTCTGCAGTGACCCTGAGGCTAAATGTCTAAGCAGAGTCAAGTATATATTTCTCAATCATTTTTCTCATGCTGAAATATGTCTCTGGGTCTTGAAAGGATAAACTAACAGTTCAATTGTTCAACTAACAGTTATCCTGGACACAAAGTGCTCTGGTGTAACAAAGTCAAGCCAGTGTTGATCATGTAAGTGGCAGCTGGGAGTAAAGCTGACTTTGGCCTTAAACTCATCATAGGTTTTCTCTCCAAACTAGTACCATTATAGATGATGAACATTGCACTTGAGTTCCATAGTCACTGTTTAAGACATTGTAAGAAATGGAGAAAAAAAGCTTTAAAAAAAATCAGTTGGTGCCAAAGCTTTTTTTTTATTACACAAGAGAACAAATTCTCCTGAAAACAAACCCATCACGCTGAAACTGTTCACAGCAGGGGCATGCTAAATTTGCTTCTGTCTTCTTTTCTTTATTTATTCCTGCAGCTTCCCCTGTTGTTTCCAGATGCAGCCTTCAGAACAGGACCATAATTTTTCTGCATAGAATAGATACATAACATTCTGTTTCAGCTCTGCTTCCCTAGAGCCTGATGGTACGTCTGATCCATGCTAATGCTACTATGCTAATATGTTTTTTTTTTTTAAAGCTGTCAGGAAATGAAAAAGGTCAGAGACAGCAAACTGGTTTTTCCCGCATTATCTCTGAGCATGGCCACAATGCAGTAATGAAAACTGCTGCCTGTTCCTTTCACAGCCGTGTTTCTGGGCATGATAAGGTAGATGTGGTTGCAACGTGAGAGGCTAATGGATAAAGATGTCCAACAGGATTCTATCAGAGCCTGAATTCAATCAGGTTGCCACAGATCCACAGGTATGACCTGAAGCTATAAAAGTGTCCTGTGCCTTTAAGAGACAAATCCGCCGTCTAAAAATGACTGAATAAAGAATGCAATTATAGCCTTCTGACATTTATTATATATTTAATGTTGTTAGAATCTGAGACTAAATCTGGACTAATGTGTTTATTGAAATAAATTACTGTTCGGTTATTGAGTGTATGTTGAAAATAATAGAGGTCTTTATTTCCTGGAAAGGTGCGAGTGCTTATTTTCTAGAGAACATCTGTGCAATTTTGGGGCGTTATAAATGTGGAACTGCTGCGTAGTGTCCCCTCACCTGTAAACCACATGATGCCACATAATGAAGGCACACTGCGAGCGATAGCAGATAAAAATGCAAACAAAACCTTCATGGATTTTTACATGGCAGATATGAGAAATAGAGAGGGCGTGAAACTGGCAGAGATATATAAATGTAGGATGGAAGAATGTTTTTTTTTTTAAATTATGACCTCCATTCCATATGGCAGGTTAAAAAATAGCTTGTCCGTTTTTTTAAATGACTTACCTCTGGGTTATTGCTGACCTGTGAGAGGATTTCATTTCAGCCAATTATTTGAGCTAATAGTCTTATCAACGTATTTTATTAATTACCTGCAAATTAACAGTTTAGCCCTATAAGAATATTGAAAGAAAAAGAATGATTGAGATTTGTTAAAGTAATTTCAGGCTAATGGTGCTACCCATTCTCTCCTCATTATTTTAAAATTCTCTGTAAGCATTATTTCCACACTGGTGAATTTTTTCTCTTGGGTCATCATGACTCTTGCCTCATCAGTCTGGTATCATTCTTACTGCAATATAAGGTCACATGTAACAGATGTCGGATACCGCACTGTTTAGCACTGAGCGCATCTTCACATTTCACACAAAAGCTTTCTTCTCAATTAGTGTCTCTCTTATACAGGTACTCAACCTCACAGTCCTACGTTATGAGCAAATGGGCAAACTATATAGTGCCATTCTTATTCTTAAAATATGCTATTTTGAATGCAGGGTTAAACATAGCTGGGGAACCTGAAAAAACAACGAGAAGAAAGCATTTCAAATTCACTTCTGGACCGTGGAGAGCACTGAGCAGAGAGCTTTACAGCCACAATGGACAAAAACAGCAATTCTAGTTCTGTGTAGTGATGGATAATTACAGAAAAATAGTTCTTTAAACCCCAGAGATTCATGACGTATATTGGCTTACACTATATAAAAAAAACCTGGTTGATCTGGTGTACATTTCGTCTGGTCATAGGACACAAGCTGAACCCTGTAATAAGCCTCGGTTGGCTGGGCAATGCAGCCAGACTAATGGAGCATAGGATAGATATGACCAGCTGGTCTCATTAACTGTGGTCCCAGGAGACACTAACACTGGACATTACATCAAACAGTCGTGACCTGAAAACACTATGGACTTACATGGGTCAAAGGAAATAGCTTTAGTCACCAGGTTCTTTTTCTAAAGAGCAAAAAAAAATCATTTACAGCAACTTTGAAAAATCTTTTCCCCAGCTCCCTGAAAATACCCATTGTAAGGCTTTTTAATGATTTAAGAACTCTTCCTGCAATTGACTTTTACGTATAATTTATGTATGACAACTGAACTAGTGAGAGGTTACAACTTAGACCGATACACTATATGGCCAAA
>CM074946.1:11747505-11761928 GCA_037577455.1 Pangasius macronema
AGGCACTGATGTCAGGCGAAAAGGCCTGGGGTGCAGTAGTCAGCGTTCCAGTTCATCCCAAATGTGTACATTGGGGTTGAGGTCAGGTCTCTGTGCAGGCTACACCAGTTCCTCCACCCCAACCTTAGCAAATCATGTCTTCATGGAGCTCGCTTTGTGCACAGGGGTGCTGTCATGCTGGAACATGTTTGTGCCTCTTAGATTCCGTGAAGGTAAAATTGTAATGCCACAGTGTACAGAGACATCCTATACAGTTGTGTGCTTCCAACTTTGTGGCAACAGTTTGGGGAAGACCCACATAGGAAGACCCACTTTTGGCCATATAGTTTATACTGTTATAAGCCTGTTGCTTTTTTGGTTACCATTTAGACAACAGAATGCATGATACAGGACCCAATGGACAACAGTGCTGCATACATCCTGAAAAAAGTATCTAAGATCAGGCCTGTTAGGTGGCAAGCTGTTTCTTTTTTCATTTATGTGCAAATAGATGGATCAATTTGTGGTGATTTTCTTATAGACAAAGTGAACCCTAGTGAGCTCTATGTCAATGTAACAGTAGAGGAAAACCAATTGCTCTTAGCAGCTGATCATTCATGTATACTCCCAGTTTGGTTCTGTTTGTAATTTACTTGTTCATATTGGCAGTTTTGAAATGTTTCAGTAATATGAGCCCTGTATACTAAAAACAACATTTTTAATGAAACAAAGTTTTCATTAATTCAATAATTCATTCAGCTGCAGCAACTGGTCAGGGTCCATTGCTTTTCCTGGGAACACTAGACAGGATGCCAGTCCATCACCGGGTACCACACACACAACTCTCACACACACCTAAAGGCAATGTAGTGTAGCCAAATCCACATACTGACATGATTTAGGTAGGTAGGCAGTCTCGTGGGGCTAAACATGATCTCTAAAAAGATTAAATTTCTGGGTGTAGTCTGTCAGAACACTGGCAGTGAAGTGCAGTGAAAATGAGCGGAGCAAGACTACGCCCACAGACTTTCCCTTAAAACCTGCCCTAATTTGCTGAGGTCCTGCACTTTTACCATCTGGAAACGTAACAGTTTGAGTGAGTTAAGTCTTCATAATGGATGTTTAAATGGTTTTACTTAGGGCTGTCATGATTACTCGATTAAATTCGAGTACCCGATAAAAAAATCCCTGATTACAATTTACCATTTCAAGGAATCAGCAAAATGGTAGAGGCACGGCAGTGCACAGAAGAGGGTCCGTGCAAAAAACGACAAGGAATGTCAACTGTGTAGGAGCACATTTCATTAGATGTGAAAAACAATGTTGTTGTTTGCCGTCACTGCAAAAATGATCTCAAATACCACGAAAGCACGTCTTCAATGCTGCAGCACCTGAATATCCAAGTTTCCCAGATCCTCTGTCTGACACAGCATGGTAAGTTCATTACTAGACAGATTTGAATAATGTTAAAATAATCTTAACTTGCACACCCGTGTTCAGCACAAGCCCGAAAATGATGTGTATGATATGTATGATATGTATGATGTGTGTGATGTGTGTGATGTGTGTGATGTGTGTGATATATTTGCCTCGCATGATGAAAGAGTTTTTCGCCACTTAAATGCTCGTCAGAGTGCAGAATTTAATAGAAGGTAGATAGAAATGATACTGTTATGATAATGTTACTTCACTAAATGTGAAGTAAACATGTGAATTTATTGCATGTTTCATAATAAAGTCATAACTCCCACTCTGAGTTTGCATGTTTCCATGGTTACCTTTCGAATTACATACAGTTTGGTGAGATTAAGTAATTATCTTTAACGAACTTATTGTTCACCTAAGTCTATTTTTATTTGTGAATTTAGAAAAAAATCTTATTACTTAATCATCAAAATAATCGTCAGATTACTCAATTACCAATACAATTGGTAGTGACAGCCCTAGTTTTACTGTACAGATCCATGCTTAAATGGTGTCTCATTTGAAGACTTTATATCCATCCTGGGCTATCTCCATGGCTACCATATACTGGTACACTTTCATGAGGTGATAGATTGGCTAAGAAATGTAAAACTGGATCCCACATAGGCAACAGAAAATCATATACCTTATTGTCCAGAGATTGCAAGTTGGAATCCTGAGGATGTCACAGCCATAAAGTCTCCAGATGAGCACACTCATGATAAGAGATCATGTCTGAACATGCGAGAGTATGAGCTAGGAGGAAACCAGAGTACCAGAAAGAAACCCTCAGACATGGACAATACGAAAACATACAAAACCTTATACAGAATTTATAGCCCTGAATCCTGGAGATGTGAGACACCAACATTACCTGCTGCACCGTAGTACCATGCTGTTTCTTCTTGACATAATTAACAATTCCAGTTCCTGATAGGCCCCTTTCCTATCACATATCGCTGATGTCAGTTAGCAAAGATGAAGCATGGATGTCTTTTCTGATGTGAAGGCAGCCTGCTGCCTCTTCATGCTGTGAGAACAATACCCACTTGCTCAGCCAAGTCACTTTGGCTTACTGCACTGCATGTGGTTACAGGCCATAAACCACCGTCCTCAGGCTCTCTACAGAGACGCGTCTGCAGAACGGTGCTTTAAAGGGTACACCTAGAGGGACCTGCAGTGTTTGCTCCGCAAGGGTATTCATTATCAGCATTTTTTGACATGTTTAATTTGGTACACTCAATTTCTATTCTCATTACACGTTTTCCTTTGAAAAGATAATGTAAGTGTGGGGGAGAGCTCAGACACAGGGCTTTTAAAAGAGGAAACAGGAGGGAATATAGAATGAAATAAACAGAAATATCTCCGCCATCTGGATAGCTTCTGGGCAGTTCCTCTGAACTCGCTACTGTACATCAAATAATGCAGAGGAACCCAGACCTGCCCTAGGCAATCTGAAAGGGGTTAACTAGCAATTATTTCTGTTTAATGTAATATCAGGAGCATCAGTTCATCCTGATAACACCACTGGTTTATCCCCCCCCCCACCACTTCTGCGACTCCCACACAACCAAGCACAAGCATATGCAGATGGCATGCCAATGAGAGAATTTTTCAGAGGTTTTTTTTTCTTCGTTTAAAATTTTAAAAAGGGCACAAAAGGGGGAAAATTACCGCCTACTTCAGTGATTAGGCTTCTCAGTCTAGTGCTGGGTTTTAGATTGAACAAGCAAAAGCTGGACTTAATGTTTTTGTTGGTCCTTAATTGCGGCGTCGTTTACAGTATATATTTCAACACATTAGGTTCTTCAGCTGTGTAGCCTGGATTTTAGGGTAAAGTTACAGGCTCTATGGGCAGACGTGATCCTTATTCCTCACAGTGTTTATATGTAATAACAAATGTTTGCTATTTTGCTGTCTACGGTATATCGCAATAAGCTTATGATCATGTTCAGCTACATTCAGAGGTCTTTTACACAACTCTGGGTGGAATACATAAATGTTTAATAAAAGTTTATGTATTTATATAATAAATAAACCAAAAAGGCTAATAGGGGTGGAATCATACAGACATTTTTACTCTAAACGAGCTGGTGGAAATATCCTGAGACAAACCGTGAGTGCACAAACAACGACAGAGTCTTTGTGAATACACAAGGGAGTCCCACACAATAGGATCTCTTGAAGGGACTTAAAAAAAAAAAGTGAATTAAGTGGAGCTGTCAGAAATTTGAAAAGGCTTTTGAATAGAGAAATGATTCTTTCAGCTTCTATCCATCTCTTTCTTTCTTCTTCTTTCGTCTGTCTTCTCTCCACCACTTTCATACTCTTTTCCCTTCTCACGTCTCTGTGTTTTCTCTGATAGTGTATGCAGCCGCTTCCACGTCGTTACTATAGAAAGTACCCTTCACCCCAGTGACATCACCACTGTCCGGATATGTTCAAACCTGTCACGTATGAGTCTGTCTGTAACAGTTCATGTCATGTTCACTCGATATAATTTCTGACAGTCATTTGCTGTCAAACTGTTTTTAAGCTCATGGTCTCTGCCATTATATCAGTTTCAAACCTTTTGCAGAGTTTTAGTAAACACACTGTAATTGTGTATACTTGAAAGTTGAACATAGAGAACCAGAACTGAGGTCAGGAATCATCTCGCACCCTCTAAAGCAGATGGGGATTAAGAGTCTAACTGATTGGAGCAGTGCTTTAGATAGATAGAAGTAAACAGTTTTTCCTAGTACTTCCTCATGCCTGACACTTTGCGTGCCTCCTTCCTACAGTTGTTTATTTGAGCATCGGGATCATGCAGATGCTGATAGTGTGTGGCTTGTACCATCCCGACTGTCTCAAACTGTCAGCACACCAACTAAATGGCAGTACTATTTTCTGTAATTTTATTTTCTGCACTGAAAGCTACTTTTGTATAACAGAAAGTCGGTAGTCACCGTATACGCTGGCTTCCACTTGTCTGCCAGATTACTTAGTGGCTGTTAATTGAAACCGGTGTATAAACATAATGAAAGCATAGTAAATAGTTAAAGGTAATTAAATTAAAGAAAATATAGCCACTTTTATTCTTCACAAAATGATTGTCTGTCTAAAACAGGGGACCCCCTACCCTGCGCAGTGTGAATTTTTCTCTACTGCTGACGCACCTCATTCACCTAAGCAGCTAATTATAAAACCCTTAATGAGGTGGCCAAGTGTGTTGTAAGTATGAAAAACTGTGAAGTGCAGGGGATTCCCAGGATGAAAATGGCCTAAAATGATAGCCAATATAAGACAATATCACAGCACAGCTCTGCTAACAAGCCATTTGGGGCTGTTGGTGAGCCATTAATCAGAGAACCTGGTGATAAACTGGGAGATATTTTGACTTTGTTTCTCACTAGCTTCTAATCCCCTGCTATCTAATGGACTTGCACATGATCAACACTCCTGCAAATCTGTCCCAGCATTTTACAATGGGCAAAATGTCAGCTAGATTACATGGCTACTATACAAAATCCTGTGAACGGTTTATTAGCCTTAATAAGTAATGCAGGTTTTGGAGCTCTTTTGGCAGGAGCAATTCCACTACATCATCATTATCCCAAAATTTCCAATTACTGAAGAGGATTAAGTTCCAGCGAAGGTGGAGGGACTGGGAGACAGAGAACTGAATCGCTGTTCTTATACTTTTCTACCAATTAGTTGCATGTGGGATTCTCAATAAATTTGTTAGGAACAGATAGTCCTGCTTCAGTGTTTAGCAGGACTTGTTAGCTGTCACAAAACTAATCAAAGCATTTCCCTGCATAGATTTTTTTTCACAGTGCACAATAATGAGCACAAAATAGTCCACTAGTTGAGTGCTAGTTACAGTCTGTAACCACGTAAGTGAATTGTTTTCTTTGGCCAGAAAAAAAAAAAAAAAACTGGCAAAACATAATTTCCATTAAAATGTGAATCTATGGGATGGTGCTGTCTCTTGTCTATTTCATAGCACTCTCATTAAGCACAAGACACAGCAAAGCCAAGCCTAGTGGGCCAAAATTAATATTATTAATGATAATAATATATATAATACTAATACATGTCTGCTTAGTAAATCACAAATGAGGCTCTGGTGCCCTATGTGTGTTCTACAGTGCCATTATACGTATGTAGTGAGCACATATAGTGAATTGGAAGCTATTTGACCTGTATTACATGGATTTTAGTCTAAAAAATGTAAAACAAGACATTACTATAAGTAAATAAATGAAATTAATCTGAAACAAGTTTGTGATAATGATGGTACTGATTTACTTTCTTTTAGAAAGTGACACGACTTTCACCTTTCACCTTTCACCTTTCACCTTTTGTCATTTATGTGATATAAACACAAAGCGTAATGCTACAGCTAAAGTACACTCTGTGTGTCGAAGTGTAAAGTGTAGCTTCTATTTTATTTTTTCCCATAGCTTAAAAAGAAAAATGCTATTTTTCTCTTATTGCATGAGCATCTTGAGCATCTGTTTTAAATAAATAAGTAGTTGATTGATGCGCAGTTCCAGGGCCCCTCGTTTGATTCTGAGCTTGGGTTAATGTCTGCGTGGAGGTTTGCATTACATGGATTTCTTCATCCCATTCAACCCAAAAGCATGCCAGCAGGTGGATTGGACATACTAAACTGAATGACAGTGTGAATGTGCGTGCATGATGCCCTGTGTACTATGCGCACCATTCACCCTGATCGCAATGAAGCGATTACCAAAGATGAAATATCACTCATTTTTATACGCATTTTGTACTTGCTTACCCAATTAATTGAAATTCCTACTGCTAACAATAATGCCATTTATTCTGAGTTATTATTTTTAGAAGGGCTCTGATTACCAGCAAGAAATCTAATTAGACAGGATATTATGAGGAAGAAATAATCTTCTCAGATAAGATCACGGATATTTTGCTTTACATCCATTAATGTAGAGATATCAAAATTCAAATATAAAATGAAAATGTTAAAAAAAAAAAAACACTGACGTGTAAACATTTACGGGGTGTCCCAGAGGTCTGTATACATAGGGGAGATTTATAGTTTTTAGCAAAAGGTCTTCCAAGATTTAAAAAAAAAAGAGCAAAAAAAATCCAAAATTTCCAAGATTAGTGCTTTGGTGTGGACTTTGTTACATCTGTGATAAAAAAAAAAGTCTAAGTAATTTAGTAAAAAAGTAAGTTACACTAATATTCACCGTTTTACGCTAATATTTTGTTTGGTTGCTTAGCATTTCTGGTTTTTTCTACTTTCTGTTAAGCAAGTAATGCAAGGGTAAAAAGCACATCCACTTAAATGGTAGATTAATTTGCTACTCTTTGGCTGTGTGCCTCTGCTTGACTCACGGTTTGGTAATTTGGAGAGTGTGTTTCTGTGAGCTGTAAATGGATTAGTGTTTGTAGTCAAACTTCAGAAGCAGCCTTGGACACGTGCTAAAAGGAGGCTTTCTGCTTTGGAATTTAAAGATTCTGAAATTGTAATGACTGAAATTAAGGCCCAAAATTGCTTGGAAAATTAGCTTGTCCAAACATGCAGAGAAACTCAATTACATATCCAATTAATGTCGGCCTCGTCTCACCAGGGCAAGAGCTGTAACAATTTTCATTAGTCGACCTCCAAAGGAATATTATGTTTGAATAATCAGCAAGATTGGCCAGGCAAGGAGTGCAAATGATGGTCCCTTGAAAGACTTTGTAAATGGGTGAAATGCATCTTCTCAGCTTGCTTGCTGCACTACAGATTGCTGTTTTGCATGTGATTGATGTGGTAGACTGTGCTAGACTGGTTGACATAATGACAGTAGTATTTGTAGACAGGCAGCTCCACATAGTTGGCCTGTCTACAAGCACACAGCCTAATTTATCAAGCAGTAAAAGGAAAACAAGTGAAGAGTCATGAAAAAAAAAATCCTCCTGCAGTGAGCCGTGCATATGTGTGTTGTGACTTGCTGATCCCAGTAGTCCAATCATTTCTAGTGGCAGTTTGCCCAATTCTTGTGGTTGTGGTAACCATTTTCCTTCTTTTTTTTAAGACTCTATTTCCCCCATGTGCTTATTCATCATTTGGCATTTCTCCTGTGGTTGGCAGGTGTAAAACAGTGCCACTCGAAACACACTGCATCTGATTAACTCTTTCTTTATTTTGGCTGGCTGAAGGATTAAGAGCACTTTTGTCCATGTCTCACTGTCTCTCTTCCCTTCCTTCTCTATCTCTCTCAATGCCCCCCCCTCTGTGAGGTGCTGCTGGTCAATAATGGATGAGAGCATGTTCACTGCCCCCTGACAGCAGGGCAGCAAACGGAGCAGGGAACCCTGCCTGCCTATACTGTGAATAATGTAGAAGGCCAAGGGCCGTGCTCACTACCAAGTGATGTTCCAAGAGCAGGTTAGTTCTTTAGTGCTTGCTCGCTAGACTACTACAGACAGATGGAGTCCTGACTCAAGACCAGCATTCCCGTTCAGAGACACATGCTGGATACAGGGCTCTTCAAGGCCTAGCATCATGAACAGAATGTAGAATCTATAAAGAATTAAGGAGCGATTATGTATTTAGGAAGCGAGCGAGATGGTCACTGAGATGCTTTGCAAGGTCCGATTTTTGACGATTGCAGTGTCATCAGGACACATGCTGATATCATGAACGCAGGTTGGAAACATTGATGCGGTTTTCTGATGCTTGTATTAACTTTCCGTTCTTGTGCTGTGTATGCAGAGTTTTTTCAGGCTCAGATATTGGTAGGTTAAAAATATTGCGTGAAAAAACGATGTCTTCAAGGGGGGTGATTGTACTTCACCATAACTCTGGTCCGTGTCAGCAGTTTTAAAGCTCCGTGACAGGCTTCTATTAATTAAAAATACACACCAGTTTTGAGGCATATGAAGGCTGTGATTATTATTTATTTTTTTTTGTGATCATTAGATGCCACTTTGTCATAGACGATGCTAAAGTGCTTAGCTGAGCTGTGAAACCACGCAGACCAGCTGTGTAGTACATGGCATATCAGTGTTAAAAAGAAGGAGCCCTGCCATCCTTAGCTCCCAGTAGCAGTACTTCCTTGGGGAATGACAGCCGCTGACAGTGCATGGCCCAGCTGGAGCTGAAATCCTTAAGGGATTTCATAAGGGTTTGACAGCCAGACTGTGGAAGTTAATTTAATGCCGGCATAACCGTAAAAAAACACAAGCCTTTGTGTTTAAATTTTATGAGCTTTTTATGTGTCTACTAAGATATATATATATATATTCAGAACAAACATTCAAAAAAAGACAGTAAAAAGAGCAAGCAGTGTTGTTTTATTAATAAGCCCTGTGTGGATTTGTGGTTAGTGTATTAGCTGGTCTACTTTTGCAGTTCGACACAGGAGACAATACTATTTTGGTTTGATTGAATGAGTCTTTCAGCTCTTGGAAAGCTCAATTAATCACTAAAGACTGTTTTCCCACCAGCCTCTGTTAATGCTTAGGCTGTGCGTCTCAGAGAACCATCTCTGAGCAGCTGACGTGTGTAAAGGTGGAACCGCATGTATATTCTGGGGTGATACTATTTTCTTCCTTCCGAGAGTTTAAGCAATTCTAACCGTAGCATACTTTTTTTTTCAATAAAGGTTAAGGTTAAAGCAAACATGCTCTTAGCAGGACAAATAAGCATTTGCTTCTGGCATGAACTCACAAGCAGATTTAAGTGCGAGCAGTTGTCTGGCTCACCTATAAAGCACTTAGCATAAGGATAGTGACTCTCTGACTGACAGCCAACCATTTTGGTGCTCTGAACAGCACTTCCCTGTTGCTCCTATGATCACAGTAAAGACCTGCAGTAGAAGTAACTGTGGCTGCTCGAGGCTTCCATCGCATCTGCGTTTGAAGTGAGGGAAGACATTCATCTGGTGTAAAAGGAGCTGGTTTGAAGCGATGTTGAAGGTTATTCTTTCATGATGTGATGGGGGAATATAGTGCGACTGTGCTTCTTGGATGTGCTATAGAAATGCAAAATGTGGGGCAATTTGTCATAGGCAGCTTACAAGCAAATTAAACCATTAAAACTATTATGGTCCTTTCAAACCCTAAACCTTCTTACACTGTAACTTCAGTAACTACATAGAGCGCAAAACAAAACCAAAAATGATTTATTTTAGAATGATGAGTAGACGTGTACAGGAGTGGAAAAGGCTTAAGTAATTAGACTTTGTTACTGTACTTTATTTTGGGGGTGTTTATACTATACTTGAACGTTATTGAAGCTGAATGCTGGTACTCTTATTTAATTACATTTTACGTCTTCTTTTCTCATCCAAGCAATGACTGTATGCCCATGCATTTTATTTACATTTCAGCTTTTATCATCCAGTCATGCCCATTTGTCAGCTTCAGTGACCTTCCCATGCTACACAGTGCAGTTAGTGCTATAGCTTTCCATATACATCTGAATATGGATAAGCCACGTGGCTGCAGTGTTGAACTTGGCCCTACCTCAGTAAGATCTTTCAATATGCTGGATTACCCAAAGAAGGTATGAACTCCACCTAATTTGAATGTTGAGACTGAGATTGAATGCTGAGATTTGATGATTTGCTAGCATTAACTGGCTGCTGAACCAAGTTAACCTGTTTTTGTTGCTAAAGCAGGTTTAGACTAGCATCAATTCCAGTTGCTAATGTAATTGTCTAGGCAGCAAGTCAAATTCTAGCTAATGGTAAATATTGGTTATTTACAGAATATTTTACTTCTGATGAATTACTTAGAAATCTTTGTATAGTCAGTCATACATACACCATGTCAAGCAAACCTACAGAGTTGAAAGGATGTTTTCCTGCAAAATTGTGTAGTTGCTTATAAAAGTTATATATATATATATTGCGCTATGCAGTGACAGTGGGATCACATCTAGCGAAAATCTCACTATATACTGTATTATGGAACATCATCAGTGGACAACGATAATTTACAGGTATATAACGTTGTCTTAAAATATTGTCAGATGACGATGTAAAGGAAGAAGGGCCAATTTTATTGGTAGCACCTTTAAAAGGAAAGTACAAATCGATGTGAGCTGGCTAGCCAGCTAGCCGATGTGCTATAAAGTGAGTGTAGCTTTTTTGGATATATTTCCTCTTGCGGAGCAAAAAATAAACAGAACATTTGGTCATATTGTGTCTCAAATGTCACTTACTCGATATTAATTTCTAGTTTTTCTGTTGTATAGAAGCAATAATGTACGCGCAAGAGTGAACACCGGCATGGCTGTGATAACCTAAGGCATTGCCCTGAGGGCTCGTGTCTATGGCCAGATCACAGCCATGCCAATATTCGATATATCCTTGCTCTTGCACATGCGATATTGCTTAACTATACTAGCATACTATGTATAGGAACAACTGCAAACAGGAAAATGAAAAAACAAAAAAAGAAATGGTGTAGGAACAGATTTGAGTTGTCTGTCCCTTCAATTATTTACTTTCTTCTGGCCTCAAAAAGAAATCATCTTGTAAAAATAATATATCACAACAAATAAGAGTGTTTCACTAGGAAACAGATTGTGTCATTTGTTTTGGATTGCTGCAGATGTTATCAGTCTGTAAAACGGTTTTGGACAGAGTAGTTGATAGTGCGGTGCAGCATTGCCTGATTAGAGCTTTAGATCAATCTACACTTGATTTATCCAATCCAATCATATTGATTCCTCTGAGTTATACATTTTAGTGTGAGCCGTTCAGCATTGTATTTTTAGAGAGTGTATTTTTAAAAAGGCAAAAACAGATGAATACTTTTGGGCCAGGCCAGACATTGAGAAGCAAAAAGTAAGACTTGAAGATCCACTTAGGGTTGCTTTGATTATATTAGAGCTTCCTGAGCACTCTCATCCTTTCAATTTAAGTCAGACTTTCTGCTCATTCCTCAGTGTATTCATCTCACCGAGTGAAATCGCAGGCCTAGACTGGCTTTACAGATGAGCCATTGTGCTGCTGAGAATAAAAGAACTGGCATTGTCAGTTGTAAGAACAAATTTTTTTAAGAACAAATTTTTAAGAACAAATTACAAAATCCAAGGCAGAGGCTGTCTGCACACGGAAGGAGACCAGACCACTGAGGTCTTATCAAAATATATGCTTATTGCTTTAAACGTCCATAGTGTAAAAGTGCAAAGATCAGTGACTAAGACCTCAGTGGTGGCGTCTCATTTAGTGTGCTGCCAGCCTCTGCCTTGGATTTTGAATTATTTCTTGCTTCAAGCACCTGAGGACATGTTTATCTAATTTGAGCGCAAATGTATTTCTACCTTATAAGAACACATTACAGTCAGCATTTCTGTGCGACAAGTGCTGCGTACTGCATAATTTTCAATGACTGACCATTCCTTTTTGAGAGCGCACAGGCAATGGAACTAAATTGTAAGCTGAGTTTAGGTTGAGCGCTGACTTGCGGTATACCTGGATCTGTGTCTTCACTTTTATCCAATGCTTGTATCACTGTACAAATGTGTTTTCTGATGATTCATGTTGTAGACTAGCAAGCATAGTCTAGACAAACTCTGCTCTTTTCCTTGTGGTGATATTTGAACCCAAACCACTGCTGAAGCTTTGTCCCTCTTGACAAACACTGATAGCAAGGATTGAGTCTGCATGAGATACACACCTGGAGTGAAGGAAGTGAGCCGTGAAGTGTGTGCCTGTGTGTGTACGAGTCTGTGTGCAGTGTGTGTAGGTGGTGTGTGATGACTCCGGATGAGATGTACACTGACAGGTCTGGCTGTGTAATTTTGGTTCATGCAGATGAGTTGGCAAAACCAGCGTCTGCTCCGAGTTACTTCCAGCATTTACAGACACATGAACCAATAACTTGCTGCAGGTTCATCTCACAGCTTAATCTGCCTTTAGTGGAGATGTTCCACCCGTCTTTAGAGAAAGATAATGAATTAAACCAGCAACATTCCTATTGACATTAAACGGCATTTTTATTGCAGACCTCTTCTAGATTCCCCGCAGTTTCATCGTTGCCACTGCATGTAAACTTCCTAAAAGTAATCCTAAGGCGCAGTGATTTAAAGCTTTCTGCTTTGCATATTGTGCCACTGGCAACCAACTGCAATCTTGCAGAATGCAAATGAGCACTCAGTGAAGCTGTCACTTGAGTTATTTTTGTAACATTTCTCTCATTGCAAATGCTGAATGTAACATATGTCAGTCACTGAAGAAAGCAATAGCAAATGTGGTCTCCTGAGTCCAGGTATTGAGCTCAAATGAAGCTTTTACTGCTTGCCAAAACCTCCACTAGACAAGAGGTTGGTGAAAAGTTATCTAGTGGTGAAAACACATCACTCGGATTGAATCGTTTAGTGTGACATTAGATGGCGCTGGACAAAAAGGACAAAAGTTTTCTTTGAACTGTTTGACACCGTCACTGTCACACAGACAGGTCTTTTGTCAGTCTGACAGGCTGACCATATGCTGCACTATTGATTTCTTGAAAACCCCGGTGTTCTTATGTTCCACTTAGGATGACGTTATTAAGTGACAGATTTGTGTAGCTCCATGGAAGCTGCATCTAAAAGTCTTGACTGCTTCATTTTTGAAAGCATCAACCCCAAAGACAAAATTCTTTGTATTCAAAAATGCCAAGCCTGTCTTGCATAAATGCTGTGAAGTCTGTGTACAAAAGAGCTAGCTGAAAAACTCCTTTCTCCTACTCCAAGCTTTTGCTTGTCAATGTCAATCAGCACTCATGCTGTGGACTTTAAGGTCTACCTCAGGCATGCATGTGTTTGAATGGCCTCTGTTCATCTTCTGTCACACCATTTATCCATCCTCCTTCAAACCTCCCTCCCACTGTCTATACTTTCATCGCTCTCTCTTTTCTGCCTTTTTTCTTTAGTTTAGTTTTTTTTCCCTTTAATCTCCTCTTCCAACCTCAAGCTTTATTCCTTACTTTATGGAACAGATGTCTGGATCTGAATGTGCACTGGCACACTTGCATGTCCGGTTCCTCCGAGAGCTTGGGGGAGGCAAATCTTTATGCACCTCTCTGCTTCTGTTTCACCCACTCAAACACATACACACAGGAAATCAAACGGTGTTGGACAGCCTCTGTGATGCCACATCATTGAGACTGAAAGCACCAGAGAGCTGCCTCCATACTCAAGGGCAGAGAAAGAGAGAGGGAGAGTGAAAGTGAAAAGGGAAGAGAGAGGTTTGATGAGAGGAACAGAAATAAATATGTCAGACATCTTGCCATCTGTACTGGGGGCACTCCAATGGGACTAATTAGGCGGCTGAGGCAGGTTGAGGAGCTCGTTTGAAAATGGTGCACTCTTCCGGGGAAACCGGGAGGTGCAAAAGGAGTCTCCACTCATCACTGACTCACTCCTACATGTTTAGGCGTTTTGAATCCCCTTTTGCTCCGAAAGCCAGTTTGTGGGCTGTGAAGCCTCTCGATTTGGTATTTTGGTCCAAGGCAGATAGAATCATGCTATTCTTTTTATTCCTGATATTTTTTTTATTCTATTTGTATTTTAATTTTATTCCTGATACAAGTTGTTACCTTATTATTATAAGACGCTGAAACATGAACGGTTTTAGAAGAAGTTATTTTATGTCAGTGGTCCGTGATTGTTTTGAGCCATAATCCAAAATAACTGTTTTCTGTCTTGTGCAGTGTACAAAAATAGCATAATGAGAGCGTAATTGATTTTTTAAAAATATCGATGCGTTTCATTCTTGTCTCACCATATTTTTTTTATATTTTAGGTCAGAAATTCAGCCAATGATCAGTGTGATTTACACCACTCACTTGCTTTTCAGCTAGGCTTGTGGTGCTTCTTCTTCTTCTTCTTCTTCTTCTTCTTTTGACTTTTCCCTTCAGGGGTCGCCACAGCGAATCATCACTCTCCATCTATCCCTATCTTCTGCATCCTCAACACCCTCACCCACTAGCTTCATCTCCTCATTTATTACCTCCATATACCTCCT
>CM074946.1:11762028-11772123 GCA_037577455.1 Pangasius macronema
GCTTCTTCACCTCTTTCCCACACTCACCATTACTCTGGACTGTTGACCCCAAGTATTAAACTCCTGTACCTTCTTCACCTCTTCACCCTGTAATCTTACTGTTCCACTTCCCTTCTTGCTGATCAAAAACCTAAATGTCCTGCCAGAACTCTTATTATTTTCTTATTATTCAGTGGCAGGTTGCTTGAGGCTATTTTATATGAGTAAAGAGAAATTTTTATTGCTGGGATGCAGTTTTAGGGTCATTTTAATAGAAAGCTACATTATTAGCCACAACACTGTGTACTTGAAATGTCTCTATTGACCTCTCTTTGTATATGGCATTGCCTTTCATAACCCTGTCCATTCACTGCAGCAATTCAGATGAGTGAATGCACGGCAGAGATGCACGGCCTGGCCTCAGGGGTATGTCAAATGCTACATAACGAGCTGCTTAACATGGAAACACTAAAACATCATGACTGGTTTGTTTTGCCCTTAAACCAAAATATGGCGATAACGCTGCCGTGAGTTATTCCGCAGACTGCTGGAAAATGGCATTCTGGCTCAAGTTTACTCATCTCTCCTTTAATCAATAGGTGCAGGTCACTTGGATACCGGCTGGACCACATGATATGTCTTTAGCTATATTCACTGTTGAACTGGGTAAGAAGGAAAATAATAAAGAATAAATATTTAAATGATTGGATCAGACTTGCCATCCTTTATGTGTTTTGCATAGGAGCTCTGCATTTTAACAAGAGCAGTCCTCTTTTTTTTCCTGAAAAAAAAATCCCGGAAAGCGTCGATGACGAGCCAGTTGACATATGAATGATTGACATGATTGACAGCTGAGTATGTGTTCTGAATGCTCCACTTGATGTGGCAGCCTTGTTTTGCGTCCGTGTACTGTATGTTTGACCTATCACTAAATAAGAATAGTGTACAGTTAACACAGGTTATGTATGTTTATTAGGGATGCCACCAAAGATTTTCTACTGAACATGGGACACAAGACAGCTCTTTCAGTTTTAGGCTGAAAGAGAAACATCTTTTTGACTGAAATCGACCAATTAAAAGGGATGATGATGAAGTGTCAAATCTAACACTCAACAAATTATTAAATACAAATATTAATGATCACTGTAATTGGACAGTGATATTTGTTTAATTTGCTGTCCTGTGCTGGTCAGCCGCATTCAGAGGATTCTGAGCAGATCAACAATGAGACCCATTTATGCGAGCGACATTAGACAAGATTTGTAAAAGGATCTCAAAATGTACTGTGTGATATTCTGCTTTCCTGCTCTAAAATCTATTGTGTTCGATTTTCCCCTTCTGCTCTATTATATGACTCATTTTCATTTTTTTTACATTTATTTGCCAGTTAATAATAGGCAATTGGTTCCCCCCTCAATTTGGCCACCTGTCAATTCCCGCTCACCAGGCAGTGTCCACTATCATAGGACCTCTACCAATGGGAAGGGGGAAGGCTAATGTGCTTCCTCAGAGACGTGTGAAGCCAACCGCTGAGTCTTTCCTAACTGTTGCTTATGCTGCATCACCGGGCAGCATTTCACCCGCCCAGGAAAATGATCAGGGTCCTCTGCCCTCCTCTGCATACATGAACTCACATATGCCCATGATTGGCTCGTGTCATTGCAATTGACAGGGAAGAGAGAGTACGCCATCCCAAGCACCCAGAGAGTATGGCCAATTTTGCTACCACAGAGGGCTGCGGTATCAGACTTGCGATCTCATGACTATAGGGCAAACACTTTTCTGAAGTGCCACTTGGGAGCCGAGGCCGTGATTGTGTTTGTATCAGTACGGTTTAGAAGTGTTCCTTTGCACTCTGATGAACCAAACACTGACATAATAGTAATTTTTAAATCAGTTGGAAAGCTGAATGAAACCGTTATTGACGAGTGTGTAGTATCTTACTGCAGCATTGTTTTACTAGGACATATAAACCCGGCTCTCTTCCTGTGTTATGCCAAGGCCTCTGTGAACGAAGCCTATGTTTGTGAGTTTGTGATAAACAAGTTAAACTCAGAGTTAGTTTTCAAACATTGCACTCATACTTTGAAAGGAACTCTAATAATTAAATGAGTTGTAAGTAAATATTGAATATTCTAAGGTTTTGTAAGGGCTGGAAGTAGTACAAATGTAATAAGATGGGAAACAAATGATATTGTAAATTGAGTAATAAAAAGAAAAGTGATTTAATTTAATCCAGAGACCATTTGATTAAAGCAAGCTGAACTAAATTGAACACTTTATCATGCAACACTCTGTTTATTGATTTTTTTTTAGACTTGCCGTTCATCTCAGGAATTTGTAATTATATTTCAGAGGAAAAACTTAATATCACTGGATGCACATTAATCCACAGATGGGAACGTCAAATAGATCATGTCATATACTACACTCAAAAAAAAAATAGTGTATTGGCGTTATGGCTCTAAATGTACTTTAGAAATGTAATATGAGATAAAAATAAAAAATGTTTTAAAGGTAACCATACAGCATCATTTTCTACAGGGTGTGTGATATTGATTTTTTTTCCACTGCCTCTAAACATGTGACTGATATAAGCAGAAAGTGTCACTATTTTGTGCTGTAACAGTTTGTGGACATATACAGAAAGGGAAAGTGCAAAATGGTGGACCAGACATGGAAAAGATTATAGTCATCATCATCATCATCATCATCATCATCATCACCATTACACCTCTATCTTCACTGACCTTAGAAGCTCTTTATATTTGAAAGCTTGAAAGATTAGAGTTGCTTTGGTGAAACCCATAATGACTGCAGTCTAGCATAGATAGCCTCTTGACACTACAGGATCACAGCTCACAGCTTGTTCCTCACCTGGGATGGTTGGATGATATTAGTTTGGAATTAAAAAGATTTCTGCTAGTGATGAATGAGAACGTGTTTTATCTTGTGTGACTTGGAAAAGGCAGCCAAAAGTGTAGAGTAGAATTTACTGTCTTTACAATGATATTACAGATATATATTACAGAAAGGTTGTTTTATCGAATGATGTTCTTTTATGAACTGTAACACTGTAGATAGGAACAGAGTGCAAAGAACGAATTCCATAACTGAATAAGTGCACTGTTCGCTGAAATTGAGAAGGGGAAGCTGTGCTTTGAGGCAACAAAAGATCCATCCATGAAAAGCAGCTGTGGAGAACGTCTATACCTACTGCTTAGGAATATTTTTATGACTAAAAATTTGGTTGAGAAAGATTCTTGTACAGATACGGACCAACAATGGAAGGTTTAGTTTGAGATGTAGATATTCACTGAAATGTGAATAAACCTGAGAATAGACCTGATTAACAATGACAATTATTAAGCAGTCGTGGCCTAATGGTCTGAGAGTCGACTTGTAACCCGAAGGTGAACCCGAAGGTCGTGGGGTCGAGTCTCAGGCCGGCAGGGATTGTAGGTGGGGGGAGTGAATGACCAGCGCTCTCCGCCACCCTCAATACCACGACTGAGGTGAGACCCTTGAGCAAGGCACCGAACCCCCAACTGCTCCCCGGGTGCCGCAGCTAAAATGGCTGCCCACTGCTCCGGCTGTGTGTTCACTACTGTGTGTGTGTGCACTTGGATGGGTTAAATGCAGAGCACAAATTGGGTCACCACACTTGGCCACAAAGTCACTTCCATGATCCATTTTTATGAAATTTTCTAGATTGCAGAAGTACATGTGAATGTCTACCGGATATTTAGAAAAAAATACTTGTTATAACAATTTCGAGTCAGTAACAGTTGAATATTTTTCATTCTGAAAATGTTACAAAATATTGATTATATTTTAATATATTATATTACTAAAATATGTTTAAACACCATTAGAAACTACTAAAAACTATAAAAACTACTAAAAACTATTAAAAATTACTGCCAGGTCAAGCTCTATTACCCCACAATTTTTCTGCCTGGAGTTTTTTTTATTTTTTATTAAAGAGCAGTCAATTGTTTGTGCTGGTAGCAAAAGCATTAAACAATTATTTTAAAGGACACGCTCAGTGAACTCTTTCCAAAAAAAAAACCTTTTTGTCATCGTTTTTATGAATGTGGTTTACGAGCACTAGCATTTTATTTGGGTTTAAAAGGAGAGATTGCACAGCTACTTTTTTTCAACCTAACTTTGTAACATTCTCCTTCATTGTGATAAAGAGACATAAAACAGACAAACTGCTAAATAGATTTGAATTTATAACTCTGCAGCTGTAAAGCCATGAAGTGTAGTTGTCACCACTATAGAAACAAATGGCAGCAATATTCTATCTTAAAACCGGGTAAACTTTCCAGAATATATTCAATTGAGAAGAAAAGGCATGCCTAAGATCCCCCTAAACTACTTAACCTAAAGTTGCAGGATGAAAGATTTTGGAATTTTGCCCTCTGCTAGTAATGGTATACGCAGTAGGACATATTCTTTCATGCATTGTGCTACATCTTTCTTCACTGTGTGGATTAATCTGACAACTGCAAGTATTACACAATCAATGAGAATTCGGCGCTTCATCCCAGACCACATCCTGTGCTATCGATTGACTTGTTCTTACCTGTTTAAGTTATACACAACTCATTAAACACACCCTGTTAGCCACTGTTGTTCACTCGCTTCCCACTAAATTACAGAACAAATAGATGCCTTACATGTTTAGCAAGAAAAAAGCCCAAACTCCACCATGTCTGAATCTGTTTTCCTTTTATAATGTAATATTGCACTCTTTCACTCTCTCGCAATCCTGCTGGTCTTGTTTTCTTTCTTTGTCTCCTGACTGGCTCCACCTCCTGCTGGTTACTATGTAGCCAGACTTCTTTCAGCTGAGGTGTGATGATGTTTGATGTATCTAAGCTGGCGTATGACGTATGTATACAGATTTCCCGCCAGTTCTGACCTGACAGCCCTGACCCAACACTGACTCTGAACTGTAACTGTATACATCTGAATAACTGAATAACACGAATAACTGGAACATTCGATTATGCAGCATTTCTTCGTCCCTGACTCAATAATCATGAACATTTTATTTGTTCATTTTTAACAAAAAAAAAAGTTTTTTGCTTTACTGTGGCTTTACTACCAGCTAAAATAATCCATAAAAATAATTCATAAAAATGGCACTATTCCTTTAGAAATATCCTATTGCAAAAAATCCCTTTATATACTCAACACTCTTTATTGTCCTGTCTTGCGAATAAACAGCTATCATGAGGACACGCTGTTATTAAAAGAACACCATACTTTGTTCAGTGGATCAGGGAGTTCTTAATCACAACCTTTTATTGCTTTAATTATTTAGACACCAAAACCTCCACAGACAAGAGCTTGTGAAAACTTCAGAGCCTGCCTTACTGCTAAGCATATGCAGAAAATCCTCACAGGTCTCTGCCAAGAGAGAAGGCAGAGAGCTCTGCTCAAGAAACTTATCTATGTGCTAATTTGATAAGATATGCTAACAAATTGTCTGAAAAGATGGCTGTGATTTTCAGATTATATTTTTCCCTTATGGGTAGAACACAGGTTTGGTCCAGGCAGTGAGATGAGCCGCTGATTGTTCCTGTGTGTGTTTAGTCGCTCTGGTCCTATCACAGGAATTGCTGTCCAGCAGTGTCTGATATTGTATCAAGACCACTATGTTTGTCAGCCGAGAAGAGCCCATCTGAACAAAGAGGGATTGTGTCACTGACTAAAACGTTGAAGAGCGGCTCACTGAGAGGTTGATATTTGAGAACATACAGTAAATGATTGATGGAATCTTGATAACACTGAACCAAATGATCCTGTGTTCCTCAACTTTCCGAGTGATGTGCTGTATTCGTTAACAGTACCAGTGCATGCATGTGTATGTATTTGACTAATACTCTGCTGTGAACCATCTGTATGTTCTTCTGTAACAGATTTAACTCTATTTCTCTCTACGTGTGTGTGTGTGTGTGTGTGTGTGTGTGTGTGTGTGTGTAGGATGCGGGAGAGGGAGCTGCGGTGCGTGGGCAGGAGAGTGCTACTGCTTGGCGTCTGCCTGCTGTCTCTGTGGGGGCAGCTGAGCCTGGCCTCCTCACACCGCAGCCACATCGGTGAGTCACACACATAGTGATAATTCTCAGTAACAGAAACACCACTTATTAGTTCCAGGATTATTGATGTACTACTGAGCGGCAGCTGAAGGGATGCTGGATCTGGACCTGGCCATCATGTACTTGGAGTGGCTTTTAACTTCTACAAGCTCACTCATTTAACCTCCACTTAACCTCTGTTAGCTATTAGACCTACAAAGAATGAACTAAAGTGCTCACATCTCAGCTTGATGAGTCAGATTCAGAGATACAGTGCTGGCTAATGCCAACCAAAGCCACGTCAGTGAATATTAATACTAGACTAACATTATGTGCAAATCCATCATCTCAGCACGCTGCTCTTCCAAGATATTTAATTTGACTCTTTCAGAAAGGTCATTTAAACGAAGGTAAGGAATGTTGTACGACAGTGACTCTTACTGCAAAGAAAAGCCCACAATCAGTATAATTCAGGAGTGCATATCTACCCAAGGTTTGTTTAACATTCTGAAAAAAATGTTTCTCCGTTCTTGATTGTCAGTCTTGAATATGGCATTTTTGAGGTATCTCTTGAGTAAACTAATGATTTCCAAAAACAGTTTGAGGGTGGATTTCGGATTTGATATGCTGCTCTCTGCGGTTCTGTCAAGACTGAAGAAATGGGCTTATTGATGCCAATGGTAGATGTTTTGTTTGCCGCAAGATAGGTGCCAAAGGTGAGATCCCACTAAATGAGTGAAGGAGAAAGAATGAGGGAGAGAGAGAGAGAGACAACAAGGGAGGAAGGGGAGACCCTGGGCTAAAGGTGAAAGCTGTGATTTTACATCACAATAATGAGCTCCATCCACAGGGGCAAACAGGGGCAGTGCAGAAGAGGGAAAATTATGAGGAATTCAACCAAGGGCAACATAGACTTCGTGACAGCTAAACAATATACACAAATCCTCCATTGATTGGCTACATGAATTTTAGTGAGGACATATTTTGTGATTACATGCCAGGAGCCTTTGCAAAGAGCCATCGGGGACAATGTGAAGAGGCAGCAGCAATTAATCTTGCCTTCCTGAGCCAAAGGGCAGCTCTAAATAAAATCACATAGCATTTCAGGAGCTGTGACAAAGATAGCAACAAGTTAAAGGGACCCCATCTTTCTCCCAGCACTGCTACATGTGTGGTGTTGGCAATAAAGTCGGTGATTGATTATGGTGAGGGTGCCCAATCACTCAGCCCTCAGTGGGCAGAAAGAGCTGCTTTCCAAGCTGCCAGAGCTCCAACGCTCCTGGCTAACACTGAGCTAATCAGATATTTAGTCCCAGTAGTGTTTTGAGGTCAGGCCAAGGTGTACCAGTAAACAGACCTCTTTAGCCCCACCGCCTAAGAGATCTTGGCACCTGCTGCGGCTGGGGCACTTCATACTCTCCCTGTAACCTTAGGAGATCACAGATCAATCTACTAACACTGCAGCAGTGCTAAAACTTGTTATCCAGTCATGAGAGAAAAAACAAAATAATAAGGGATGTGGAATGTAGAAGCAGTAGAAGAGAATTTTTGGGAATGGACATAAAAAGAAAGTGACACACACACACACATTTATATAAAAATCCACTGGCACGTGGTTGACCATAGCATTGCCTGATAGGCTGGTTTGAGTATTTAAGAAGCTGCTGATCTCCTGGGATTTTCACACACAACAGCCTCTAGAGTTTACACAGATTAGTGTAAAAAAAAAAAAAAAAAACATCCAATGAGAGGCAATTCTCAGGGTGGAAAAGCCTTGTTGATGAGAGAGATCAGAGGAGAATAGCCAAACTACGTCAAGCTGACAAGATGGCTATAGTAACTGAAATAACCCGTCTTTACAACCGTGGTGAGCAGAAAAGCATCTCAGAATGCACAACACGTCAAGCCTTGAGGCAGATGATCTACAATAGCTGAATACCACGTTGGGTTTTATTCCTGTCACAAAAGAACAGGAATCGGAGACTACAGTGGGCTCACTGAAACTGGCCAGTTAAAGATCAGAAAAAGACCAGGTGATGTTCTTCCAATCTTGAACTCTGCAGTGTCTCAAGTCTTGGATATGCTGTCATATCAGTGAGTAGTGGAAGATGGTGGAACAATTAACAGCCCCTTGGGGTTGAAGTGGTTGAGGAGTCATTTCTAAGCCTGCAAAGAAACCTGTCATTGACTATAATGAACTGGTACAAGATGGATCTGCTAATGTGAACTCAAAACTGAAAACCTGGTGTGCTTTAATAAAACCTTTGCACCAAACAGCACAGAATTCAACAGAACCAGCCAGCAAATAAAAAGGAGTATTTCGTTTTGTTAAATAACACCATTAACAACCCTGTTAAGAAAACTTCAGGGATTCATTAATTAAAATGATATGGATTGTAATCATAATCATTTTCGTATTTCTCACAGATAACAACAGTCTTACATAATATGAGCTATATACTGCCTGTGTTCTTGCTGGAAAGATTACATTTGCAAGTTATTAGTGTATAGCAATCAAGCATTTTCTAAGGGGGTGCTGCTGGACTGTAGGGTGAAATAAAACAGGCATGACAAACGCTGTACACACTCATCTGATGAAACCTGACAGCTGCTGTCTTTACTGGAGACACAAAGCTGCAGCATATGCCCTTTTTGTAATTTGTGTGCATGAAGATATTTGCACCACTGGTACTAGGAACAGACAGTAACATAAATTGGGACTAGACTAAAAACTGGCAGTTTAGCAAGTATATCTTGCTAACACTCACACTATTTTTGTATTACCGTTATTGTGTATTCCCAACTATAAGCCCAATTATTTCTCAGTTAGTGCATGTCAGGTGAAGTCATTCATAGTCACATTACTGCTGTTCTGGCAGTGAGCACCCATGCCTACAGGGGAGTACGGCATGCCTTGGTTGGTATATTCTGTGTTCATTAGAAGGAATGCACAGCTGGAGAAAAAGTGAAGAAGGGGACAGAAAAAGAGATGGAGAAACCTCAGCATTCAAGCCTTGCCATTTTTGGGCACAAAGTGTGGTAGATGGAGGACCATGTGTTCTGGTTTCCACAGAAGATGAGGCCAGAGGATCTACATGATGTTTGGAGAACAGGTGGATAACAAGATGGAGGACATAGATAAGACCAGAGAGAGTTGGAGAAAGGGGGTGAGGTGTGACTTGTAAATTTTATATGGATGGTATTGAAATCACGTTTGTGTCCCTACTCTCATTGCAAATTCTACATAAAGTGGAGGAAAATAATAGTGAATCTAGCGCAAATGCCACCATATTTTGTCCTTAAGTTTTACATGTGTAATATGAAGTTTGAAATTTTAGAGCAAGTAATCACTGACTGATTTTGGGTGAAGTGATATGTGTCATAAGAGCAGAATATATGGCGCATTAGAGTTCGAAGATAATGTGTGCAAGAGATACAGTATGCTACCTTTTAATAATATTAATGTGATATAAATCAGCCTTAACACTGTCAAATTTAAAAGGCTGTAGGTTATTCATTGGAGGAAGATGAACATACAGTCTGTTCAGTTCTTCATTTTCCACATAATAATCGAAATAACTGCAAATATGAGAGGTACTTTAAATATAGATGGCAGCACCAGCTGCAGTGCTGTAATTACCAGTTCTTTATTTTGAGTATCAGCCTTCCTTTTTCTCCGTTTTTAATCACAGTGCTATCACTACACACAGCTCTTGTCTGGCTAACTCATCTGGCCTGTGTGCAGTCTAATCACTGATCTGACCTACGGCTGTTACTCATTACTAACCTCTCATTATCACCCATTGAGCTGTGTGGCTGGATGACCTGTGACTCAAAGCAGTGTGGTATTTCCTGTTTCGAATGAGAATAAATTGGGAATGTAATGATGTTACTGATGGAAACTATAAGCAAAAAATTTCTGACAGCGACAGTGTCTGCTACTGAGAACAGCGAACCAGTGTGTCTTCAGCAAACCTTTATAGTGCCTTACTACATGAAGTGAAGTGAAGTGACTTTGTGGCCAAGT
>CM074946.1:11783766-11797372 GCA_037577455.1 Pangasius macronema
AGCATCATCTGTCAAACATGTAGAGGCAGTGTTATGGCATGGGCATGTATGGCTGCTAATGGTACTGGGTCACTGCTGTTTATTGATGACTGCTGATGGAAGTAGCAGGATGAATTCTGAAGTGTATAGAGCTATACTTTCTGCTCAGATTCGGTCATATACTGCAACACTAATATGACAGTGCTTCACAGTACAGATAGTAATGACCCAAA
Organism: Pangasius macronema; assembly: GCA_037577455.1. NCBI lineage: Eukaryota > Metazoa > Chordata > Actinopteri > Siluriformes > Pangasiidae > Pangasius > Pangasius macronema. Next base: position 11,783,979 of record CM074946.1, read on the forward strand.
ACATACTGTGAAAGCAACCCAAGAGCTGATTAGTCAGTCACCTGACTGATCTCAACCCTGTTGAGCATGCTTTTCACTTAATGAAGACAAAACTGAAGGCAGAAAGACCCACAAACAAGCAGCAACTGAAGGCAGCTGCACTAAAGTCCTGGCAGAGCATCTCAAGGGAGGAAACTTGGAATTTGGTGATGTCCCTGGTTTCCAGACTTCAGGCAGCCATCGACTGCAAAGGATTTGCTTCCAAGTATTAAAAATAATCCTAACATGCACGATTATGTTAGTTTGTCCAATTACTTTTGAACCTGTGAAAATGGAGGGAAAAATGGCTGTAATTCCTAAACGGTTAAATTCCTAAATTCCTAAACCCCTTGAACTAAAGCTGAAAGTCTACACTTCAATCTTGACTGCGTCGCTTCAAATCCATTGTGGTGATGTACAGAGGCAAAATTACGAAAACTGTGTCACTGTCCAAATACTTATGAACTAATGACTTTAAATATGTATGTATGTATCTATATATATATATGCATCAGCAAAAACATTGAAACATTCTCAGATTTCCTCTGATGCAGAGAGAAAGAGAGAGGAAGAGCGAAAAAAAGAGGGATAGAAAAATAACAGGAAAGAGTTTTTTTTTTTTGTGGGTAAACTTTTATAGGGGTTCAATAGGCCTTCATCCGTGGAAATATTGGATACGGGGTGACTGTTGTATGTGTGTGTGTGTGTGTGTGTGTGTTTGAGTGAGTGTTTTACTTTTTCTCTCTAAATGCACCTGCAGTTTCTACAGCTATTAGGATTGAGTGAGCCAGAGAGAAAGATATTCTCTTCATTTCTCTCTCTGTATCTGTCTCCATAGCTTCTATAGTAGCACAGAAGTGGTGGTGCCAGATGCAGCCATGTATGGAGAGTGAGGAATGTAAGGTGTTGCCAGATCTTAAAGGTTGGAGCTGCAGCACCGGGAACAAAGTCAAGACGACCAGGGTGAGACAAGGCTCTGCCGAAACTTCTTTCCTTTATGACTCATAACACCGGCAGTATGTTTGACAATCAGTCATTTTGCTACACTAACAACTCAGGCATGTATCATCACTATAAACTATTAATAATTTATATGCTGCTTATCTATGATTGGAGACTGAAATCATGCTAAGCTTATACATACAAAGCATATTCTCAAAAGCTGTTTTGGAATTTTCTTGAATAACAGTCTTGTGTAACCTGCATTACTTTCCATGGAATCGTTTACCCCATTGCCATCTAAAGAAGATAAAGCCTTTATTTCAGGATCTGAGGATTAGCTTCAAATGACTGTTTATACGGTCTTCTATACAGACCCCCACTGTGAACACGTCACATTGCTTTTTGACCTATATGCTTCTAAAGTGAAAGAAAGTGAACTTAAAATTTGTACTGCAGCTAAAAAAGGCTTTTGACACAGCCTTTCTGGGTAAATATTTCTACACTCAGGATTTCTGCACACCATGTGTGAGCCTGTGTGTTTTTGTGAGTTTTCAGGTACACGCCTGTGTGTGTTTGTGTGCACATCTTAACGCTGACACACTGCGTAGACATCCGTTAGCCTGAAGTGTTTGACTAACCAAACACCTTCTTCAGCCAGTTCCTAAATTATTCATAGGACAGAGGGGGCTTACGTGAGGCAGCCCTTTTTCACTTTAGCTGCCTTAAATAATGCATGCTAGAACACTCACAGTCACGTCAGTGGCAGGCATGCCTCTGAGGTGCTGCCTGCTCCTCTCAAACCTGGCTGCTTTTGATTTTTGGAGCTCTCCAGGCCACCGCCCTCACACATGTCTAGAATACAGCAAGAGTGTGGAATCCCAGATGTGTCACCATGGTGACATGATTGGAGCACCTGATTGGTTGGTTTTTTTGGCTCCATCTTCAGGGTCGTGGTAATGATTGTAAACCATCGGTTGACCTTGTTCTGTTGTGGTTTTGTTTTACCTCCATCATAAAACATCGTAAGCATTGTAAGTGCAAGGCCACTGATAAACAGATTCGCTTCATGTCAGACAATTCGAGCTGAGGTACATACTGCAATAGAGATATGAGAATTTTACTAGAGGGTATTGACTAGAGAGGTTATTGTTATTGCCAGTGATTTAAGTAACAAAGTATGAAACCAATCTGTAAATCATTTGGCCACATGCTGTAAACCGCTTAACATTATTTCAGTGCACTAAAAAAATTAGTTAAGTTTAAGAGGAGCTTGGGTTCCAGCAAGCTGAGCACACACTTTCATATATCTAATTCTTTATATATATATATATATATATATATATATATATATATATATATATATATATATATATTTGCACAACTAGTCCAGCTGGAATTTTCAGGCAGGACCAATTACACCGTGCAATCTGGCCAGCATCAGCACTATGTAGCAGAAGTCTACATGCGTCAACTTGCGATGCACTGGGGAACACACAAGAAGGAAATGACCTAAACACTTCCCGGCTCGTCAGCACACCCTCTAGCTCCCTGTTGTCTCTGATTTGAAGGTGTAGATTACACTGGGATTCCCTGCACAGCCAAGTAGCACAGTCTCATCCTCTGATACAGAGACCTCAGCTAGCTGCGCCCTCCATCCTGCAAGTGTGTATGTATGCATGTGTCACTGAGCAGGAGCAAGACCGGACCGGCATGCTAAAGGCTCTCAGGCCCGGCAGAGCTCTCACCTCCCATCCCAGCATGCTCCAGAACGGTATTTTGGGCCATGGCTGCTGAGTTGGAAGAGCTGCTGAAGTTAATGAGCCTGATAGGTGCTGTTGCAGGGAGGGGTGTGAGCATGAGTTAACCACAGTGTTAACACCTCATTTGTAGGAAAGAAGCTTTAACAGGTGCAGTTATGGCTTAGATAATGAGGAGAACTCAGGCGAGAAGGACATGAAGTCTATAACAGATGTCCCTTTTGCAGACTGAGCAGCCTGAGCAAGCTGATAAAATCGCATGAATTCTAATGAACAAGAGTAATCAAGTTAGATTACAAATTCAGATATAAATAAAATTCGGGGAGCTATAAACCCATATTCTAGCCCAAGCTTTAACATTTTCGTGCATTTTCATAAGAGTTGATCCATAAGAAATTTTAAGATTTTGCAATTTTTTACATTTACAATAAGAAACAACTTTACTGTGAACAATTTATGGTAAAATAAACAATTTTGCAATAGACTGCTATATTTTTTATTTCTAAAATCAACATTTTTAATTAGTATTGTACATATATGTTAACTACAGCACAATTCAATACTGTACATGTGCTCATTGATTTTAAAATGACAAAACTTGTACCATTTGTACTTATTTTTTTCTATTACAATAAATCTTAATGCATATTGTTTCTTAAGCAGTACTGACACTGAACCTATAGAACTACATGCCCAAACTCAATACTCAGGCAAGTGAGAGGACACGCGGCGGTCCTCAGACCACCATTAGCTCAAAAGGCCGTAGACAGCAGTGTTATTTATAGCTAGCTAGCAGTAATTCAGAGTATACCAGCAAGTCACCAACCTGTCAGCTGAGATAGCTTCTGTTAAATCTTTGACAAGGTGAAGTTATAGGTGAATAACTGTGAGTTGTAGGTGAATAAGTCAAAACACATCTGGAGTAAACAGAACAAAAATAATATATTTTAGTCATATCTAACTAATATCAACTCAAAATACTTTGACAGTAATGTTTCTGCAGCTAAAGATTCTAAGATGAATTGCATTTTGGATTATTTTACAGTAAATAATCTTAATGCTACATATTTTCCCCACAACACACAATTCTTCTGCTTTTCATCTGATACATTTATCCTTCAAAATGTAAGCTACCCTAAAGTTAGTGTAGAATATTAAAAAAATAATAATAATAATACCTGCATTTGAAAAAAAATTTGACATCGTCATCTATATTGGTGTACTATAACTGTAATAGTGTAACTATTTCACATTTCAATATTACACATATTACATTCACATACTATTATACTGGAATATCAGAATCTTCCGTCAAAGTCTGAAAGTTGTATGTACTGGTGGTTGTTTTTGTTCATACATTAACATAAGTTTTCTTTTTCAGGTCACACGGTAGTCTGGGATAAGGATATCTGGGGTTTATCATCTTGTTCTTAGATCATATTATGGAAATGCAGGAACCAGGACTTGAAGACTGCTTGAGGACAGTGGAAATGATGTATTTGGTTTTCAGTGGAATACCGATAGTATTTTAAATGGAAACTCTCAAAGAGAAGTTCTTTGCTTTCTCTGGACAGCCTTCTTCCATCCCAACTTCCATCCATGTTTTATAACTACTGGACAAGAACTTCCATCATGTAAAATTTCGTCTTCACCAAGATCTTGACATTGACAGTAAAACAAGATATTAATCCAGAGACGCCGTTACATTCTGCAGAACTATGAATGACATTTTCTTTCTTTGTTTTTTTGTGACTACATCAGGCTTGAAAAGTTCATTAACTATTTGAAGTGTGTGTGTTCCAGAGCCGACTGTGCTCCCTTCTCCATCCCTTAATGCTAACGTTTTGTTCTTCTTTTATAGGAAGATTTTTGATCTTTGTGAGGTGTTTACGTGTAAGGACAAACCCAGAGCACTTGTGTTTTGAAATGAACTTGTGCCATTGAAAGAAGTACATTAAGTATTAAAAAAATTATAAGAAGTCTAAACTACGATGGTTGGAGTTTGGCAGTGGTCCACTGAAAGTGAATATAAATTTGCAATCACAGATTTGCTGTTTGTTAAAACAAAACAAAACAAAACAAAACAAAAAAACGGTGACTGCTATTGAGTAAAAAGTGTAAGTATTATCTTAAATAAAAGTATCTCTATGGGAAACCTCCACACACTATTTGAAAGAATTTAAAAGGTGCCACACCAAACACAGACACAGCATTTCTTAGAACAGTGGAAGCAACTATTTTTAAATGGATTGCAATGCCATGCTGTAGTAAGATGCATAGCCACTTTCATAAACTCATGCGCTGATGCTACTGTTTTCCATATACAGTAATAAATGTCATTTAACTGTCAAGATTATCACAAAATTATGTTAATATCATAAGCAAGACTGGCACACATTCTTTCCTGAGATATGCTTTATGCAGACACTACTTTGTCAGTCTATGATTCGCAAAGTGCTTATGCAGCTATCACAGAGCACTTCAGACTAAATTGTGGAAGACAGAGGTAAGGCTATTAGCATAATACCATTAGGCACTACTTCTGCCTGGCTAATTTACCATTAGAATTACCAACGGTGGAATGAGGAGAAGCACTTGGAGGTAAGTCAAAATGTCATTTGCTGAGAGGAGCAAGTGACATAAGTGATACCCCTCAACATGCCATAAACATCATTTTCAGGTACTAATGTGCTAATGTGTTACCCTAAATCACAGACTATGCACAACCCTATCATTAAAAGGATGTGTGATTAGCAAGGAGTGTATGCAGTTTATCCAATTGTTTGCTTGTGTGTNTGTGTGTTAGGATTAGTGTGTGTAGGAGCCTCAGATGACTCAGTTTCCATTTGTATTCACAGCCGAATTCTAAGGGTTGCAAGGGTCTTGACTTTCCTTATAGCACTCTCACACGTTTCTACTTCATTTGCTGATGACACTTTTCACCACAGCTCATTTGTAGCAGCCAGAAAAAGTGAATTTCTCATGCCTGCAAATCCTGAATGCATAGTAAAGACATCAGTAAGATTACCAAAGCTAATAAAACTCCAGCTGTGGAGAGTGCATGAGTGGTCTCAGGGAGGCTACAGTGACAGGGGAGACGCGACAGTGCTTTGGGGATGGGGATTAACCATTCCCTTCCATGTTGGATGTCTTAGAGTCTTAATCTGTCTGAGACAAGGGTGGAAAAAGCGTACACTAACATCACAGAACTCGTGGGTATGCGTGAAAAAACACACATTATCATTCCAGGAATCCTAATCTGCATGCAGCGCGTTCTGAGGTGTCCGGTGAGGAAGCTGTGAAGAGGATTGGGTCTGCAGGTCTCCAGACTCGGACTGGAGATGAAGAGAGCACATGCAGGTTGGGAACCTGTTTGTTATTGCTCAGTGTTGGTATTCCACCTGCCACCATGGCCAACCTGCTTTCCCCCAAATATGAATGGCAATGCAGATATTTAAAATAGGAATACAATACATATGGAGCAATGCCCTTCTCATGCTCATGCTCATGCTTTCTCTCTCTCTCTCTCTCTCTCTCTCTCTCTCTCTCTCTTGCTCTCTCAGTGTGAAAATGTCAGGTTTAATGCTATTCATGAGGCATGTCAGGTGAGACCAGTTATATTTTGGATGATTTTGAACAAGATTTGCTCGCTATCCTACTTTGTCTAGACACGACCAAATCCTTCATCGTGATTACATTTGTATCTTTGCATCACGTGTTGCTGGTGACAGAATGTTCTATCATAAGTGCAGTTATGGGATTTGAGAATAAGTGTGTTTTACCACAATATGTTTTTCATGACCCTTGTTTGTCCTTCATGGTACAAGAGGGATGTTTTAAAGTGGAGAGAGCTAAAGGGAGATCAGCGTATTCTATGTTTATAAAGTAGCATCTTACCTTCTCTGTCATTTCTGAGACCTGCAAAATAGATTGTGTTCATTCACAACGTGTCACGTAATCATGGGGTTTAGGGAACTATTGAATATAATTTGTGTATGTAATGCTTATAGGCTATTTCCTCATCAGGTTCACTACATGGAATATTTCTTTCCATTTTGATGCAAAGATGAGATTTTCACTTTCANAAAAACATCAGGAATGCCAAAGATGTCAAATATGATCAATTAGTAGTAAAATAATAAAATAAATAATAATAATAATAATAAAAATTAAAGAATAAGGGAGAATTGTAATGTCACTTATATTAAACATCTCTATTAAAAGTCGTCATTTCTTCTAAATAGCCAAGTTATGCTAACTGTGTGTATCCTTATGGCTCGTGTCCACATATCATCTTCTGGCGTTTTCCTCCTAGCATGTTGACTGATAAGCATATTGTTTCGAATATGAAATAAGACATTACAATAAATGCTACATGTTTTATAATCCTTGGATGTCCTGATTCAAATACACAAGCTGACATTTTATAAGCCAATTACATATTGAGGCAATCATATAAATCATGTGGTAACTAATACTGTATAATTCATGCACAGTGATGTATTTTTATGTTTCTAATTAATCCATCTGTTCCCCATGTCTAAAGCATTTCCATTCCAATCATCACCTCAATCCTATTATCCTCATATTTCCATACGGTTTATCATTTTCATGTAGAGGAGAAATGATATCTAGCTACCTTCTTTTGATGTAAATATTAGAAAAAGAACATACTGTATAAACTTATGCCAAAATAGTGTGTTAATCAGTCTTTTAATGAATCACTGGAGGAATGCTCAATAGCTAATGCTGATGTACAATGAAATTTCCAAAATGTTGTCTGTAGAGGAGCTCACTGTCTGTCTGTCAATGGGTACTCTCCACTCCCAAGCTTCTAGAGGCTTCCAGCAGACAGGTGCTGTTAACAGGTCATTAGCCAGAGCCTTTTATGTTTTGTTATGTCAATTTTACTCTTGTAATTGAAACTGTTCTCTCACCGTAGGGTAGTCCTGATAATGAATACAATAAATTAGTAGAAATTAAGTAGAAATTAAGGACACATGCTCCAAAGATCAGGCTCTGGGGAATCAGTGGGGGATGGAGAAGAGTGCAGTGAGGAATGGAGAAGAGTGGTTACTGTTAGCAATCTACACTGCAGTCTTGTTTGGTTAAAAGTCATTAAATTACATTAAATGACTAATTTCTTATTCGTGTGTGCAATTCGCCAGAGACCACTGGAGGTTTTAAATAAAAGGAGAGAGAGAGAGAGAGAGAGAGAGAGAAAGAGAGAGAGAGTAATTTGTATGAAGCAATTCAAAAATGCATTAATAAAACAATACAGAAACATTCAGAAATCATTGGAGATAAAGTCTATTTGCATAATTCATTAAGATTAATCAGACAGCGGGACATTCAGCGTCTCCTCTGAGGAGAGGGCAAACACAAATAGTTCATTCCCATGAAAGACCTTTTTAATCTACAAACAATGATGTAAATCTAGATCCGGATAGCAGAATTAACCTCCGTGTTCTCCATAACCCCCAACCACAAACCATCAGTGATTTGTCTTCATGTAGGCAAAATTTCATTAATATTAAACACTCCCTTTTTATGAAGTCTCATATAAGATATATCCTGCTCGGCCAATGCATAAAGCTCAGTTCTTTTTGATTTAATCTTTCTGTAATGGACTAAGGCAGATACTCTCCAATAGCATAGGAGGGAAGACAGGCATCTGATCTCCAAACCATGTCCAAGTCCAAAAAGAAAGATTTTTTTTCTAATATATCTCTTAAGTAAGGAACGCAAAGCAAGCAGGCACGAAACTTGAGGAAAGGATGTTTAATTGAAGCTTCAGAGATCACACTGATGTGTAACCTCATCATGCTTGCACCACTTTGTCTCTCTGTAGACGATATACATCTCTCTGTGGTTGGAGGGCAAGGTCATGTAGACCATACACAATCTCTCTGTGTTCCTGATGGCTCCACAGACCTCTAAGGTAATTGGAGGCCGATCTCTGAACAACTTTCATATTTTTAACGACCCACACCTTTCACCATAACAACCAAGTTTCATTTAAATAGAATCAATACTAAACAATCTTCAGTGACAAAATAGTCGCATGGAATCATTAGGATTTATTAATAAACATGTTAATAAGTAGATTAGATCACACTTGGCTGTCCAAAAGACAATATACTGCTGTCATAATGCAAATCTTATTAGCTGTTTAGTGTTAAATGCAGCATATGGCAGCTTCTTATACTTTTACTTAAACTATACAGCTAGTTCAATCATACTGGGGTCATGTGGTGGAGGTGTGAGGAATATAAGAAGCCAAAATTCAAAAGCACAGTGTTCTGCCAGCTGTAGGGGACTTAAAACAGTTTGTGGGCAAGGAGCTGAGGGCCCATTTTCCACAAACACCATCTGCTGGGTTTGTCCAGGCAGCACCTTGACAACATGAATTAGTTTGAAATACTGTCAAACAAACAGAAGCAAATTGGATTTTTTCCCCACCCCATAATAAAAACAGCACAGAGTGTAATAAAGAAAAGTGTTGGATCTGGAAAACATTTGAGATGAACTGGAAGAAGAAAAGCCAGACTGAAGAACTTTGCAGGGATGTTGATCTAATTGTTTGGTGCTTGCTGCTCTGTATCCAGGTATCTCGAAATTTGATATAACAGAAGTGTGGGATGGGAAATTGCTATTTTGTCCATTGCTTTGTCATATGTTTTCTAGCTGTCAGCTGTTTGATGGGAAGAAGTCAACATTTGAGCAATTACTTCACTATAACCTAAACCATGGTAGGATTTTCTTATCACACAGAAGTATATTTGGAATATTGATACTGCAAAAGTTTCCATTCCTGACTCTCTGCTCTGTACCTAATTGCAGCGACTCATCGTCAGAAAGACTAGACTTGGCGCTGGAGACATGATCCTCAATGCCATTGGTTTCATGTTCTACTTGTTTGTGTACGTTGTTGGAACAAACTTAGCACAGGAATATACTGTAGGAGACTAACACAAAATTCCTATTAGATCTAAATATTATTTCTATTTTACTTTAACTTTTACTTTATAAATTCCATATTTTACGTATGAAAAAGATTTTATCTACTGTAAACTCATTTCATTTCAGTTATGCTTCCAAAGTGCACTTTCTATCTCTGTATCTGTCCCTCTGTCCTGTGTTGTTTTTTCTGTCAGCGTTATTTTTCTTGTAGGGTGAAACCGTTCATGTGTAGGCTAATGTGTAGGCCTTGGATTTATTTTTAACAACCCAGACAACCAGTTATTTAGAAGCATATCAACTATCAATATTATAGTCAGAAATGCTACATTTACTACTAATCTGAAAATGTGACATTTTTCAAGTGGCAGTGACACACACAGAAATTATCATTAGCTTATATGACATTTCGTAGCCTATTTTTCGTCAGTGTTAATTGAATCAGACACTTTTTGATTGAAAGCAACAATAGTTTACCTAGCTAGCTAATTTATCACAGCTCTGTTAGCCATTGTAGCAGAAGTGCATAATAGTGATTGATTGACGGCTTCTACACACACTGTAGCCAACATGTGGAAAATAACTCAGTCATGATAAGTGAAGAAAATGTGCACAGTGAGACATACTAAAAATATAAACCATAGAGCCTAACATATAGCCTAGCCGGGCATTTGTAATAAGTAGCAGCTTCTCCACCAAAATAGCAAGTAAATGAATAAATAACCTGCCAGTTTTGCCAGCATTTGCTGGGTGGGTGGGTGTTAATTAATTAATTCATTTATTTATTTTATTTTAAATATTTAAAACTGGTATCATGTCATGTACATTATAGTGTTACTATTTCAATTATGAATTATTGTAGCATTAAATATTGAACTGAATGGATTTTCATTTTCAGAATACTATAAAAACCCTGATGTGTAAAAAAAAAAAAAAACATTAAGTACTATGCCATTCAACACTGTCTTAATGTCTCCTTATTTCAGCATATTGTATGTCATTATTTTGCTTTAAATCATGTTATTTCAATATATTATTATTTTTGACATAATATCTTGTTATTTTCAATTAATATCTTTTTTATTTTGATTTAAATTTAACATGAGACAATCTATCAATAAGGCTAATGAGTATTATTGAATATTAGCTTATAATTCTTATTGTGTTTTTTTTGTTTCTCAGATAGTAAGTAAACCTGATATTGCTTTAGTGGAATTCAGTTAAAACTTACTGCATTTATTCAGTACCACAGTAACCCTACTGTCCAATATATTAAAGTATTCCTATCAGTTCCTAAGTAAGCAGTTAGCAAGCCAAGGGTGACGGTGTCAAGCCAAAACTCTTAGAGGGAGAAGGGAGGAAGAAACCTTGGAAGGAATTGAGACTGAAGTCTAGCTCTGTGAGTTATGAGTTTATTTTATATGACATAGTTTAGCAAAGATAGTTTATACAGGCTATAGGCAGAAGGGAACTCTTTGGATCTTCTGAGCCTTCACAGAAGGATTTCTGGGAAATATTTTTTTTCTGTATAATTCCCATTATAATTTTATGCCATGTTGCCTGGTAGACACAACTAAGATATATTTTCCACTGGTTAGGACTTCAGGAGCTGGAAAGAAAGCTTAAGAGTTCAGTTAACCTGCAATATAATTAGGAAGTGATGATGGAATCAACTGATCACGTTTTGATTTTGAATGGCTGTAATCACTTTAAGCTACACCCAGATGATCCAGATACAAGAGCCATTAGCCTGGCCACATATTTTATGTCTGTGTTGAGAGCATGAGCCATGAAACTCAAAACATCAGTGAACTAGCTAGCATGTAGGTACGTGTACATGAAAACACAGATTAAATCTGTTGAAGTGCTGCAATGGTAGAGGGTGGCTGGGTAGCTTTGGTATCGGAAAAAAAAGAGGTATACTAGCCAAGTATAGCCTTACTATAGACTTAATTAGTCTTATTTTGTGGGCATAGAGTGATTGTTTTACTTTATGGACTGTTTTACCTTATGCAAGCAATTTTTTTTATTTATAGTATTTTTTATTTTCACTCATTTTTCCAACACCAACAGTTTGTTAGGCATGAGAATCCCATGTGCTACAAATAACCCATGCATTTTAAACACTCATTCTTTTCCAACACCAAAGGCACTGAGCAACAGGAGAGAGTCAGGAAGCACTCCCTTGTTAGACTTAGTTCCTCCAGATCACCTTCTCTGGTCCCTCACAGATGGAACGGCATGCCCTCCAGTTACTGGTAATGCTGCCTCAGACATGAATGACCATAGGTCTCATAAGAACCCTGCAGTGAGGCTTTGAGCAGTACAATACAAGGAATAATTAGTCAGGAACATCTGTTCTTCATGGTTCCTTCACCCAAGGTGGGTTATATGAGCGCAAACAAGTCAAACCAGGCTTTACGTGGATGCTGTAGTCTTTACTGCTGTGGATGTGCTGTGTTGCTCGTTGGGGTTTAGGGTGTGATTATGGTAATGAATTCCAGCCAAGCAGATTTGGGGCAGAGAATCAGACAAATCAGATAACATAAATATTTAATATTTTCTGTGTTTTTTTTTTACCAGCTTATCTTCCTTCAGCAGTCAAGCCTAAATATAAACCAGGCCAGTGAGAATTGTTTGAAGTATAGTGATATGATTGTTCCTATCTGAAAAAAAAAAAGTCAGACATGTTATAGCAGTAGATAACAGTGATTGTAACAAGAACATACAGAATTTGTCAAAGAGAGATAGCACAAGCATATCAATTTTTGACAGTACTTGAAAAAATTGTTTAAAAATACATCAAAAAGAATGGACCAGCTTCATCAAAGGAGAGTGTGCAGAGCATGTAGTCAGCAAATGAGAATAAGAAACATGTTTGTTTCATCTCAGTGTTTTTATCTTGCATTGGTTGCTACATGAAGTGTGTCTCTTGAGGAAGCCTGATAATGAGAATAGTGAAGAACAACAGCACTCACCTTTCCTGCCAACTCATCAGCCTTGCTATCAGTGTACTGACCCACCTTGTGGGAACTTGCCTATTAGGCAAAACTGGCTCCCACTCGGATAAGCTATTTACCAGCAAAAAAATAAATAAATAATCACACACATCAAGAAACAGGGCAAAGGAGAAAGAAGAACCCATCAAAAAGTCATTCTCTCTCTCCCTCTCTCTCTCTTTCTCCTTCTTTCTTTCCCTCTCTTGCCCAGAGAACAGATAGGTATCAGCTCATTCCGCCACAAGCTCCCATTAACCTGTTCACAGGTTGCAAAGAAAGAAATGCATCCTTTTTCTCCATCTCTTTTTCTCTCCCTCACACGTTGTCATTCGCTTTCTCACTCCCCATCTGTCTTGGTAAGAATCACAAAAGATAATTTCTTTTTCAAATGACTGCAGCCCCCTCAGGTGACCCCTGGGCATTGAGGTAATTCAGAGAGGGAAGAGAGAATGAGACTTGCAGGAAGACTTCCACCGGCACTGCAGTCCAAACCCCACATAACGCTGCATTCATTATAGCAGAAAATAAGGCTGATAAGGAAGAATAGAGGCATCACTGGCTACACGAAGAAAAGGAGCATCTAAATGATGGGGTGTGTTTCTCACAAATGATGTGTTTTCCAGTTACAAAAGCCAAAAACAACTCTCTCTCTCTCTCTCTCTCTCTCTCTCTCTCTCTATATATATATATATATATATATATATATATATATATATAT
>CM074946.1:11797472-11817265 GCA_037577455.1 Pangasius macronema
GATACAGAGATAGAAAGTGCACTTTGGAAGCATAACTGAAATGAAATGAGTTTACAGTAGATAAAATCTTTTTCATAAGTAAAATATGGAATTTATAAAGTAATAGTTAAAGTAAAATAGAAATAATATTTAGATTTAATAGGAATTTTGTGTTAGTCTCCTACAGTATATTCCTATGCTAAGTTTGATCCAACAACATACACAAACAAGTAGAACATAAAACCAATGGCATTGATGATCGTGTCTCCAGCGCCAAGTCTAGTCTTTCTGACGATGAGTCGCTGCAATTAGGTACAGAGCAGAGAGTCAGGGATGGAAACTTTTGCAGTATCAATAATCCAAATATACTTCTGTGTGATAAGAAAATCCTACCATGGTTTAGGTTATAGTGAAGTGAAGTGCTGAAATGGTGACTTCTTCCCATCAAACAGCTGACAAAAAAGGCCAATTTATGGCAAATTACTAAGCTTTTAATGGTCTTAACAACAAATTGCTGGTCAGAAGAGAGAGAGATAGCAAGAATTAAACAAATGCACTCCTGAGACCTCCTGTGCCACCATTTTACTTACACTCGGTTACTTTTGCTGAAATGAACTGTTTGGGAAAAAGCTAGAAATGTTTTTTTTTTTTTAAGATTACTCATTATTTGGTTATGTGCCACACCTGATGCAGCCCATCAAGGGCCTGATAACAAGCTGATAAATGGAAGCAGGATTGATAGAGCAGCGAGAGATGCACACCATTTGTTTAATTATGGCTAATTTACTGACCAATGATTTGTTGTTAAGACCATTAAAAGCTTAATGTTTTGCCATTTTGGGCTTGGCCCGTTTTTTTGCCCAGGAGTGTATATAATACCTCAAATACCCTTCAAATATATAGGAAGGGAGCTAATGTAGTTCCATATAAATATACAATATAAATGTACAATATACAATGATACTTCCATATAAATCCTAAAACATTTAACCACTCATAAATGAGATATCACTAATGAGAATCTTGGAGAGACGGATAGATGCATGTACACATGGATGAACAGACAACCTGAAAACATAATGTCTCTACCAGCTAGTGGAGGAGGCATAACAATAATAAATTAATAATTAATGCATATATGAGAGTTTTATAAATGATAATATCTGCATATTATGTGGCAATGCTAATTGGCCACTATACTTGGAAAACTATTTTTCCCCTGCCTATAAGGCTACAAAGTTCATTTCAAGCCCAGTATGTTAGCTCCATAGGTTAACGGAATTCATAACTAACTAAAGAAAAACTTCTTCTTCTTCTTCTTTCAGCTTTTCCCTTCAGTGGTCACCACAGCGAATCATCACTCTCCACCTATCCCTATCTTCCGCATCCTCAACACTTGCACCCACTAGCTTCATCTCCTCNTCCAACATGAGCTGTCCCTCTAATGTACTCGTTCCTAATCCTGTCCAACCTCGTCACTCCCAAAGAGAACCTCAACAACTAAAGAAAAACAACAACAAAAAAAACAAAACAGAACAAAACTTAAATTTTGGTCTGTCAGTTTTTGCCTACAAGTGCAATTTGTGATCTAACCAAGCATTTGATAATCAAACTAACTCGATCAATCTAAGCTTCTTCTTCTTCTGGAATCAGGTGTTTGCATGAAGCAAAGGCTTGCATTCATACTAGCACTTTCTGGCTCATCATTAGTAGCTTATAAGATTATACTTGTTTTATTGTGTAGATGAAGAAAATCATCATCTCTCTATCCTGCTACTCACAGATGAGATGTTAACCTCAATGACAGAACTTACATATTTAACATATGACAGTATTCCACATCCTTTCCAGAAGATAATTTGTCTATACTGTGTATAGATTCTGCTTTTCAGTAACCCACAGGGGAATTAATGACTATAAAAGTCATGTGGAAATAAGTCAAGATGGTGAGAGTAAAGGCTAGAATGTGAAGAGTAATGATACATTTAACAGAACATCCACTCATAACTCCCAGAAATTAACTCAGAAAGCTGGAATGTTTAATATTCTACCCCAAAATGTAGCACCACCTCCACAGAGAGCAAATGAAATACAGCTTAATAAGCTTAGAACAGTAAACTGTCTATCACTTCTCAAGTGATCAAGTCTGAATCGCTGCTCTGTCAAGTCTACGTCAGGGTTGCCAGATTGAAGTAGATGTTTCTAGTCTAATTAGAGTTGAAAAACCACCTGATTGACTACACACCAGCTTAAAATCCTTCTACTGACCCAATGTCATTTCTCTACCCCAGTGTGTGAAAAAAAGCCCAAGTGAGCAGGAGCCTTGGCAAGACTGGAGCTGTAGGAAATTGCATGACGCTTGGTGTAATAACCACATACATTAAGAAGTTCACTTAACTACCAATGTTGTGGCAAAACCCAGGATGAATTTAGATTTGATGTCTAGATTTGAGTCTGCATCTAGCACAACGTATCATATTAGGTTTTAGTTATTCAGATGCCAGCACATGTATAATAGAAGAAGAGTGGGGTTATAAGGCACAAGGGAAAATGAGAAAGCCATATTTGCATTCAATACCTCAAGTTTATATGACCAAACTGGAATCCCAACACACTGCCAGAAGACTTCTTCTTCTTCTTCCTCTTCTTCTTCTTCTTCTTCTTCTTCTTCTTCTTCTTCTACTACTACTACTACTGATGTACTTAATAATGTGTTATGAGATAAAAATGGAGGCTGTAGGAGAGTGTGTGTGTGTGTGTGTGTGTGTGTGTGTGTGTGTGTGTGTGTGTGTGTGTGTGCATGTGTGTGTTCTGTAAAATGGCTGTAGCAGCAGTCTAGTCTTTGGCTGGGGAGAATTGGTATAGGTAGCTATTTTTTTAATTTCCCATTAGACCCCATGCAGAGATCGATAGGCGTTCTTTCCCAGGTAGCTCATTAATACGTTTTGACGCATGTGCGGTTATGAGGGAGGGCCTTTTGGCAAGTGTAGTTTTATGCTTAAAAAAAGATATTCCCAGAAAAACAGGTGGTTGTATTAGGTGGATAATACTGATGATAACTACGGGAATGTGCTGTGCATGTATGTGGGTGGTTGGAAGAATGTGCTGTGAATGTAATGCGAGGTCCGAGTGGTTGACAGGCAATGCCAAAGAAAGTGAAACCCATCATCACAACATGCATTGTTTAAGCCTAAAGTTGAAAATAGCTTACAGTTTACAAAAATGTAAACAGCCAGTCAGAGGATGACACATAACACACCATGAGGACATGATATGACATAAGGTACAATAGCCCTTTTCCTGGGAGCTGCTTTACAAAAGATAACGTTATACATGAAATGCAAAAAGATAAGCTGCACACCTTACAAACGCAGCACAGAGAACAAGAGGCTTGAGACCACTAACAATTATGTAGACTATTGACTTTTCTCTCTGAAGGTGTGATCAATTGCCGTGAAAATAATGACATCGCTTGTTGTTGTGACCTGTTCAGCGGGAAGGCAATTTATTTCTGGTGACAGAGGACTCATGAGAGACAGCAGGCCGTCAGAGGCCGGTGGCGATGGGAGGAGAAAGAAATCTCGCAGGCAGAGTGAAGAGAGACAGCTATTAGTGGCAATTACTTCTTCTGATTGACTTACTAAAATATGTGCCATAAGCCATGCTCTTTCAAACAAGACTTGTTTTTTAATTGGAGTGAAAAAATATTATTCAACAAGAATAATTAGAAAAACACACTCCTGCAAAGAAGTGACACAATGACACTTTCAATATCATTATATGTTTTTCCCACAGACAGACATGACACAGACAGACATGTTTCAGAGCTCAAGTAACAACAGTCACATAAACAATCTAATTAGTGTTTCCTATACAAAATATGATTGCTCGTGGTGTGGGACTCTTCCTTGTCTTATGCCTTCACACACCCAAACACAAATCATGCCAGGTTGTGAAAAGGCTCTAATAACCCACTTGATGACAATTACTGAAATATAAGTCAGTCATCTTGGAAGCTAAGGTAACATGATAAAAACTATGCAAGACCTGTAGTCAGTAACCAACATTGTCCAGTGTGCTTGTCTGCCTCGTTTGTGTAAATTCTTTTTTGTTGTGTCAGTTTACTTCTTGTCCATACTTCATTTAGTAATTAATAATGGCATTTATACTGCCAAATATAAGTAAATGTTTATTAAGTGTAAAATGTTTGTTTTTATCATTTAATATTAAGGGACTTGCATACCTTTACAACAATGTAATCTGGTATTACCAGTACTGTATGTATGTGTCCCTTCATTCTCTGAGTATTGGCCCATTATTATTTGACAGTATGTCTTTGTCAGAAACAGATGATGGATGCATTCTCTGTTTGTGTTTATTAAGGCACCAAGTCCAATTTTGAAAGCGCTGTTTAAAAAAAAAAAAAAAAAAAGAACAAGATTATCAGTCTAATCGCCTATAACAATGATATCCAAAGGCAGAAATAAAGAAAACAAAAAGCCATTAGTGATTGAGGAAAACACATATAATATGAGGCTTAGAATTGCACACTGAATAAATAGCAAGACCTTGCAAAATCCTGCTCATCTCGTAACAGAGCTACACTGCTCTAATGAGAAAAATGTGATATGGTTTGGATTTTTAGTAGGCTGGCAAGATGGTGCAAGATGGTGCAAGCTTTTCAATTTATCCCAAAGAAGTTCAGTGAGGTTGAGGTCAGGTCTCTGTTCAGGCCACTTGAGTTCTTCAACTCCAACCTTGGCGAACCAGGTCTTCATGAACTTCGCTTTGTGCACAGGGGCACTGCCATGCTGAAAAAGGTTTGGCTTTGGCCCTTAGTTCCAGTGACGGGAAACTGTAATGCTACAGCATACAAAAACATTCTATATAATTGTGTGCTTCCGACTTTGTGGGAACAGTTTGGGGAAGGTCCACATATGGGTGTAAAGGTCAGGTGTCCACAAACTTTTGGCCACATAGTGTATATTTCTACAACAATGTCCACTAGTTATAACATGAAAGATGAACATAGAAGAAAAAATTATATTAATGTCTGAATTGAAAGTCACCCTATAGTAATAACGACTATTTACTCCTTGCATCCTAAGACTTGCATAAACAAGGGATAACAACCACAGTTTTCTCAGCAGTTTATGATAAATGTTGTAAGTAAATTCTGCAAATACAAGTCTGGAGACTGGACTGGAGTCTTCAGACCTTCATTTATTAGTTGTATGCAGAAGATCAATACAGTATTGCTCATAGCCATCAGTCAGTCTGCATATGGACACTAGAGCAGAATTTTTAAATTGTAACAGAGAGAGTGAGGAGTGGCGATAAGGGATACAATGTCTTGCTGAATGCAATGTCCTTGGGATTATCTTTGGAGCAAGCACACATTTCATCCTTAACAGGCAGAACATATCACTGCCTGACTATTATTTTACAAGGCCACTTATGAAGTAATAATAGTCGGGAAAACCTCCCACCCATTTTTGTTGAGGTCATTTGAAGCATAATTATTCACATCATAGTCTGTATATTCACAGCTGAATTTCACCCTGCTCACAAATTACCTAAAGTAGCAGCTGTGCTAATTTGAGAAGAAAAAGTACAAATACAACTACAAGAATCTGAAGAGAAAGCTCTGTAGCCATGTGATTGACAAGACAAAAAATGTGGGAAAAAGTGAAAGGTTTTTTTGGTCATTGTTTCTCAGATAGCCCTCTCAGAGTGAGCTGGATAATGGATGAGACTGATGAGTGCTGAGATATGGAGTTTCCTCACTGAGGACTTCTTCAGAATGAACCCTTCTTTCTCTGCACACACCTTTCTTACATCTGGCCTGGGCTCCAACACAGATTAATGGGCCAAATCAGGACAGCAGAAAAAGTTCCCTCAGCCTCTGGGCTATTACCCAAAACATGAAAAAATCTGTCTCTTTTCCTGCTCCCTCTGTCCCTGCCTGTACACCACTTTGAGATTCCTCCATTTCCATTGCTCTCATCTCTGTCTTATCTATGGCTTACTTCATGCCTTTTATAAGTCACTTTCCTTCTGTAACTTCGCAATATCCTTGTTATACACCTTATGAAGAACCCTCAGTGTCATTATATCATGTAAGACTATGCAGCAAGTTGGTATGCCATGAAAATGGCTCGACTGGGTTGGACCTGGTTTCAAGCCAATCACAAAGTCAAGAGGTTGATTAACCACTGTTATACGCCTTCTCCATATATTTTCTTGGGTGTTGTGTGGCATGGCACCAGCAGCACGATATCTGGTGGAATGAAAAGATAAGGCAGCCAAGTGTGCTACTGTCATCGCGAGATAAGTCAGGGAGCAGATGCGTGGTGTTCTTATTTTAATTAGATATCAGCAACATAGAATTCGTGCAAGTGAAGAAAAGGGGAAGAGAAGATGAAATGTTGAGAGAGGCAAGCAGGGAGAGCAAGAGGCTCTTGTTAATTCCGTTGCTGTCTGCTCACATTTTTGTCCTCATTACTCTGTGAGGGAGTGCACACACCCTATTGTCTTCATGAGTTGATGGGAATATTTTGGGTAAAAACGTGAGGGTTTGTGTGGCATTGTAGAAATTTCTGAAGCTTAGAAAAGAGAGAGAGAGAGAGAGAGAGAGAGAGAGAGAGAGAGAGAGAGAGAGAGAGAGCATTTCAGGAATGCTAACCACACTGTGCCTCTCCAAGACAAAACAAAAAAAAAAAGTTGTCTGTAGCACGTTGGAACTCAGGCAAAGGAATTGGAATGAATGGTTTGCCCCACAGCTCTTAAGCCTGTGACCTTCACAGCTCTTTTATGTTCTTTTTACAGGAGGTGGGTCTTTGAATTCAAATATATGAGAAAAAAGCGTCTCCGCTCCTGAATGGGAATTAGAAAAGAACAAGGTAATGCCTCTGACCTTGCTGCACATCTCTCATATCTATACTTTGTTCATTGATGGCTAAGTCAACTTTAAAGTGTGACCCCCTTAAATGTCCATATTGTATTCATTTTTAAGTAAAACTTAAACTGTATTTGTCACATTTCCACAAATGCAGTAAAATTCTCAGAATCCAGCTAGATAAAGTCAGCATCACTCACAGGTTACTGTCTTTTCCAAACAACCACCTGTACGGGGGTTGGCGATACAACAGTAGGAGACTACATCTTCCTGAGGTACTGTTAATACCACCCCAACACACACACACACACACACACACACACACACACACACACACACACACACACACACACAGCCCAAGGGGCTGGACACAGTGCTAGGCCCAGCTGTCACTTCTGCGCCATTAATCCAGTACTTCAGACGACAGAATCCATCTCCCTCTAGCAAAGCTTTGACAGAGGCTAAAAGCACCGGTGAGACAGTGGGACGCGGATCAATCGTTTCGATCCTACCTCTCATGCCCGGACCCATTCATCAGCCTCTGGTTGTTTGTTTGTTTGTTGCTGCCTTTGCCAGGGCATCTCTGGAGTGCGAGGTGCTGTGGGTGCAGGTGCGGGCCAGAGAGGAGACAGAAAAATGCCAAAGCAATGCATAAAATCCCATCTTCTATCAGCACCACCATAGCATTAGTCTCCATGAGGATTTCATGCCATGTGGAAGGTTTTTTCTTACATTAAGAAAAGGCATTCATTCCTGACTCTAAATTTAAAAGTAAACCTTTGGCAAATGCTACACAAAGCATATCTCTGGCATCATGCATTTCCATTAATATTTTTTTCAGTCCCCTCATGTCTTCCACATCTCCCAAAATCTATATTGTCTCCAAGGTGTACAGCTATTTATAATGTCATACCTTTCACTTGGGTGGCCTTGGTTATTTCAGCATGAACTACCTGTCAGCTATGTGCTGCTGATCCAGATACTTTCCAGATATTTCCTCCATATACTTCACCTGATTCTGAATTCTGTTCATGTACTATCGGCTCAGCTGATGCAAGTAGATGGCTTGACACATGATGGGTTGGCAGCCCATTTCTTATTTCTCCGCAGAGAACTGGTCTGTAAAGTAAAGGATACATGGAAAGTTTTTATCTAAGGTTTTAGACATGATCTGATGTGTTTCAGTGGAAATATCTCAGCACAAGCCAAAGTTTGGCAATATGGCGTCATAACATGGCTACACAGCCTGAAAACAAGGGCTAACTGTAACAAATAGCATTCATTAGAAAAGTCTGCTACGACATGTCATCACTCAGTTTCTCTCTCTCTTTCTCTCTCTATCTCTGTCTCTCTCCCTATTAGGAGGTAATGAACTGTGAACCTTGGGCCTAATGACATTAGAACAAGGAACAAAAACAATGCAACCAATTTTCCCATGATGTACCATATTTCTTATGGTTTTGAAACGATCAAGTATAAACTAAAAAATCTAACAAATTCTATGGTCATGTTTACAATTTGCCTGCTTTGTCAGTACATGGCAATGATATAACACAGGGGTCATCAACTGGCAGTCCATGGTCCAAATGCAGACCCACCAAAATGTTTCAGCTGACCAAACCAAGTAGCAAGTAATACTGTAGCAGAGTGACTGGCGGTAATGCAGTGACATGCATTTATATCAATGATTTAGCTGAAGGCAGCCCACTGGACCAGAGACTAGCTACAGAGTTACAGACATTAAGTCAGAAAGGCAAGAGTTTTCATAGACCTTCATATATTTTTTAATTATTCACTCTAAAAAAAAAAAAGGTCAACATTGAAAACAGTGAAAAAGGTGAATGGACAATGAAGTATGTGTTTATTATCCCTGCATCAAAATGGAGGTCATTCTCTTATTATATCTATTCAGAGCCATGGCCAATGGTGGCAAAACAAAACATAACCATTTCCAGTTGTCTTATTTATAAATCCGTGACCTTTAAAGCATTAAAATATATCAGTTGTCATCATTCAGTTAGTTGCATATCTACACAGTTGTAAGAAATGGGTTTTATAAAGCTGGACCTTTATCAATTTTATTTGAATGCCCCTGATATAACATGATTGATATACCATGATATAGCTTTTGCTGCAAAAAGTATATGAAGTAATATCTGTTAATACATGTCGTGACACTGATGGTATTTGGTTAGTAACAATTGTAGCCTGAAAGCAGGGTGATTACAACACTTCTAAATGTAAAACAGAGGATAATTCATGCATCACATTTGACAGGATTTAGAACGAAAATCCAGGCTTAGTTACCATGCAGATAACCCATGCATCCAACAACCTCTGAGAAAAAAATCTCCCATATTCTCCTTTTGATAAATTTACCAAGGATGGCTGGTATAAATGGGCTAGCGGGCTTAACCATCCCTCTGTTTCAAGTTAAATATACATAAAATAGGCTTAATTCTTGGAATCCACAATGTCTATAAAAAGGCCTTTACAGAAGAAAGTAGAAATAAATAGACTAAGCATACATGGTACAATCAAAGTACAAATTAAACACTGCAGCAGGTTTTATGGCCTTGGTTTATATGAAAGAGCTGGCTAACTGTAGGTTCATCATGCTATTTATTTAACTGAAATAATTAAATAAATGTTTTATTTGCGTTGTTCCCTGCCCTCAGGCATGCTCAGAATGTGTGTGTGAAAGAGTGTGTCTGTACGTAAATACCCCCGTAGAATTTTCAATTGACCATGGCTTCAGGATATAATCGGATGATGCTATATTTCACACATTTCTCTTCAGCCTATCCCACAGGTGACAAAATAAGTCACCACTACCATATGTTACACAGTCTGGTACAGAAAATGTGCTCTTGAATCATTTAGTTAATATCAGGATTACACCAGCCAAGGAAACACATAGATACATATTTGTATATTCACCATTCATAGACGAACAATACACCTGTTATTGTGCTTCAGGGGCTAAGCTAACTATGACTCAATTCTGCACGTTAAATTATGTAGTGAAATGGTACAACTACAACTGAACTACAAGGCTGTGCCCATAAATCATATTTATCCTATAAAACTTAAATCTGGCATAGGATTTACTCAGGCAATGATGTTACTATTTCACTATGTAATGATGATCAACAGCAACAATACAGTTTAAGTGTCCCCACTGTGGTCTTAAAATGAAAATTGAAATATGCGTATAGCTGAGCCAGGTGCTTTGTGGAAATGTAGCTGTAATAAATCTTTAAGTCTTGGAGTAGGGGTCATTTAAATCAAACTTTTTAAACTGGTATGACATTCAGTGGTTTGATATTGCTCCAAGGATTACGCAGCCAAAATATATGAAAATGTCATTGTGCTCATTCTTGGTCAGACATCACTCCAACTCATTATCTGAACCACAAATCACAAATGTTATTTCATACAAATTCAGATTATGTTTTGCAAAACCAAAATATAGACAAAATCTGTGGTTCATAGCATTGAAGGATTACAGAGTGTTACAATTTGAACTTGGTGTCACAGAAATGATATTCATAGGCCTATGGATAGACCCATTTTGTGCATGGAATGAGTTTCTTTAAACTATGAAATGAGCTTTGTATTTACCATGTGGTCGACAAAGTTTAAGGTATTGTTGTCAGTTCAGTGCAAGAAATGAATTAGTGTGGATTTTTGCACACAAGATATTCTTGGTTATGTGTGCAGAAAGGGATATGGTTTTGTCATGACAGTGCATAAAAATGAGCAGGTTACATATGGTGCTCAACATGTGGAGTATTCAGGCACCATGCTGTGATGTAGACTGGTTTGAGTGCTAATGACTGGCTCCTGATTTTCTGCATTAGTTTCATCTGGCGCAGACCTCAGACAGCACTGTAATGATTTTCAGACAAGGAAATATGCTTCGTGTAAACTAGTCACGGATTGAGGCTAATGAATTCCAATACAGCCACCAGAGGATGAGATTAATTCAGGGAATGAACTTAGTTACATGCAGAAGAAAATGAATGGGCAAATGAGTTTTTAGTCAATAAGAGAATCTTGAAGTTGCCTAACTGAGAGAATGAGTTGGCTAAAAATTTATTCAACTCTATAGTAGCCAACAACTGATATGAGGAAACAAAGTGACAGAAATNAGAAATGTATGTGATCAGCAGCTACTTGTCTCATTATTCTAATGAACACAGGTAGGAGTCTGCCGACATGGTGCAGGAACTCAGAAGATATTTTTCATATTTCTTATGTCCTATCAATGCAGTCCCCAGCAGGGAATACAACTAATCTGCATTAAACTATCCCTGTCAATTAAAATAAAGAAGAGAGAAGTGTAACACAAACCACGAGCCTGTTAAAACAAGGGAACTGAACTACCAGATGATTTTAGAATAAGTTTCTCTTTGGACATCATACCCTGACAACAGGTCAGCCAAATGATGCAGATTCGTAGTACTAGGGAGTTGTACTAAAATTACTTTCTTTTATTTAACTCCAGAATTATTGAAAATAAGCAAATATGAATAACAGATGCAAGGATTGCCTTGCACATATGTGAAACATTGTACAGTGTTTCAAACACAATGTTTTCTTAAGCAGTGCATTAAAAAGTGCATTTTCTGGAAGATTCATAACTGTCTGCACACCTGAAATTCATTTTTAATGAAGCCTGTGCTGAATAGAATAACACAGCTATGTCTCTTCCTATAATGCTTAATGAGGTTGGAGACAAATGTAGAGAGTTGTTGGCTTCATAAGTCCCTTTATATGTTTATGACTGTGGATGTGGAATGCCCTCTTCAATTCAAAGAACAGATTTTCAACAGGATTCAAATCCAGAGACTAAAATGGCCACTGCAAAACTCCAGCAACAATTTCTGTATTGATTTGGACATCTGTTTGAGGTCATTATCTTGGTACTTAGCAGAATGAATGATGCCATCAATCTTCACAAGAGCCCCTGCACCACTAGCTGCAAAACAGCCCCAAAGCACCACTGATCAACCACCATATTTTACAGTGGATATCAGGTGCTTTAGCTTACCATCCTCCTTTTCAGCAAATATGCCAGTGGTGCTCAAGGCCAGAAAGGTAGGTTTTGGTTTCAACTGACAAGAGCACAATTTACAGTTCTAATGGCACTCAAAGTTCAGGTGCTGAAATGTGTGTTGCTCTCAGGAAGGGCTTTTTGCATCCATCCCCTTCAATTAGCTTGTTGTCATGTAGGTGGTGTCTTATAGATTTGAAGCAAGTACCAACTACACTATGTACTTCTGAAACTGATCTTTGGGTCTTTTTTTTTCATTTATTGCATGAATAATAACTGCTAAAATGTGGTCTGATCTGTAAGTCATAGAGTCTTAGGCCACCATAGACTTTGACTCTTCTTCTTCCTTTTTTCTTAAACAAAAGGTTTGATCTGTCAAGATCATTAGGGCAAAAAAGGAAGTGAAACCCCAGAATTAATCAATTGTCGAGAAATTTATGTCAGGACAATTCAGGTGTATGTTTGACCTTCCCTGATCTACAATAACACACAGGTTTGTTGTCCTGGTCTTTACACCACAATTGTAATGTGGTACAGAATATGGATTTAAAAAAACTGAGCGTAAAAGATTTTCAAAAATTGGAGAATTTTTTTTTTTGAGAAAAAAAATTCTCCTAAAACTGACACAGTTAAAAAACGATTTTAACGAATCATGACCTTCCGTGATCTGTAATAACACACAATTCTTGTGTCCTGCTCTGTGCACCAGAATTTTATAGCAGTGTGTAATGTGGTTCAATAACCAGAGAATCAGGGATAACATCAGGGATAAAAAAAAACTCCTAAAACTGAAAGGATGTCAAAATTATTCTAAAGACATGGGCCATTATTCCAGAATGTATTAAATATTTTACAAGTAGTAGAAAATCATCATTGTTGCTACTCCTCCTATGTGAAGATATCATACTTTGATCAGTGTGAAGGGCACACGGTAGATGCCTAAAACAAAGAAAACCATAGTGACAGATAAGAATCTGCAGGCATCCTTTCCACTTCAATATGTTCATGTGAATGCCAAAAGAAAGACACTGGGAGGGTAGCACAGAAGAAACCACTCCTTGCCAAAAACCACTGTGTTGCTTCTCGGCTTTCCCAAAGACCATTTGCATGTCCTACAACTCTACTGCAACAGTGTTTAGTGCCAATTTTTTAATAAGCCTAAGCATTATGTTTGAGAAAACAAAACACTGCATACCAACACTGAAATATGAAACAGGATTTAAATGGAGTGGAGCCACTTTGCTGATTCATGGTGTGTATTGAGGTCTGCTACACAATGTCAGGGTGTTTTTCAGTGATTTAAAAATCAGTCTGGGTCATGCAACATGACAGCAAGCTAAAACATAGCAGTAAAGGAAAGCAGCATTAAGCATTATGGCATAAAACTAGATGTAACACACCAGACTCTGAGAATTTGGGATCCATGTGCTGAGAGACTTTATTATTAAATCCAAGCAAAACGCCTAATGGATCATTCAAAGTGTCGTCTAATAAACAAGGCAAAGGGTCAGAACATAAGTAGTGATTAAGAGCCTCAGAACATAAAATGGGAAGTGGCGAGACTGTGCAAAGTTGATTTTGCTAATCCTGCAGAGATTATATATTTTGGTATGAGAATGTGAACAGGAAGTGCATGTCAGGGGTTGTGCTAGAAGTCAGGAGTTTGCTGCTCATTCTGCGTGAATTATCCATTAGGGGTGGATTACTGATTATGGTGGTAGGGTTATTTGTCTTGGAGTTGTTAGGATATTCAAAATAAAATGTTCTAAAGAGGCACGCTGGTGCAATGGGTAGCATTGCTGCCTCACAGCTCCAGGGTTCCTGGTTTGATCCTAAGCACAGGTTGTTATCTGTGTAGAGTTTTGCTTGTTCTCCCCATATTCATGTGGATTTCCTCTGGGTTCTTAGTTTTCCTCCCACTGTTGAAAAACATGCAGGTAAGGGTTGAAATGAAATTATTGGTGTGTATAGTGCATCTTTCTACATGTACTGTTACTGTGAAGATTTACCCTATAATGTGCATCTCTGACTTTCTGATGCATCAGCTACACGGCAAAAGAATTCAAATGTATCTAATCTCTTCAAATGTATCTAATATTTCTTATTATGAGATTATGATAGAAAAGGTTTAAGATTATTTTAGCCTGTTTTTAGATGCTTTTACATCATTTTAAGCTTTAAATTTTCTTATTCTATTCTATTTTTGCTTAGAAATAAATGCTTAAAATTAGAAACATTATCTGCCAGTAGAACAGGACTATTTTAAGCTGGAAATTAGTAAAAAATGTCTAGAAATAGGTTTAATAATCATGTATTTAGTTTATTGTAATCTTATACAAGGAAATACTAGATACAGTTTCACTTGATAAGACAAAATTAAAACCGACTGTCCATTAATATATGCAAGGATTCTCCCAGCATTTAATGTAGAAGATCTTGCTCTACATATTGAGTCAATCCTATACTGATGGTGTCCCTTTACCAACATGCTCAAACAGTAGAAATTCCATATTTATAAACATCCATGTCAGTCTCTTTTTTCTGAAATTCAGCAGCATGATCTAAAACAGGCTGTTTAAGTAAGACATTCCAACTATAGATTAACTGAAATAATATTGTATTGAGAAATGAGTCAATATTAAACAAAATAAATTAGCATCCAAATAAAATGTTAAGGTCACCACCAAGAAAGGATATACTCTTTAAACCATCTGTTCAAGATATAGCACTATAAAAATGGTGTGTGTGTGTGTGTGTGTGTGTGTGTGTGTGTGTGTGTGTGTGTGGGTGTGTGGGCGTGTGAAATTGGACTGTCTATACTTATTACTATGACTGATGAATATCAGGTCACAGTTTAGAAGCCATTCATGCAGAAATTCAGATAATTCCAGTGAGTTCACAAACTTCTTTGCACAACTGCAAATATGCCTCAAAGGGCCTTTACGTCCCTTATTTTTTATGTTTCAATCAATTTTCTTTTATCTTGAAAGTTATCTGAATTTCTATGCAGCTTACTCCTTTCTCAGCAAGAGTGTGTGGGACATCAATTATTCAATCAAGGCAGCAGCAAAATATGCTAACATTGATGAAACACTCTCTGTACCTAGAGGATTTCATTTCTAAACAGTGTAATGTGTCTGGTGTGTGTGTGTGTGTGTGTGTGCAAGAGAGAGAGAGAGAGAGAGAGAGAGAGAGAGAGGTGTAGAATTGCTGACTGGCGCTTTTTACTTTTCTCTGTTTGTAACATTAAACGCTTGTAAAGAAATTACAGTAGGGCAATGTACAGTAAAGCAGTAACAGAACAATCTTTCTTTGAGGAAAGTTTACGCTTGTGTAATCACTTGCCTAATCACTCACAAACATTCACAAGAGAGTAAGACTGCAGACCTCTTGGAGTTTGTTTCTTTTACCCTCAACAATCTCTCTCTCTCTCTCTCTCTCTCTCTCTCTCTCTCTTTCTCCCAATGCATCTACAAGCAGTATTTTATTTTTGTCTTTTAGCTTGATTTCTTTCATTTATTTATAACCTTGATCACCATATGATCACAGACATGTTTGTCTTACTACCCGTGTGAGGATCTTCCATTGACATAATTACGAATGCAGGTAATTAATGCTATACTTAACCTTGGTACAAGGTTTGGGAAGAAAAAAAAACAGTCACAAACAATTCCTGTCCTTGTGGGGACATTTGGTCCCCATCAAGATATAAAGTTATGCCTGCCCCCATGCAGGCATGCACACGCACACACACACAGGCTCATCGAATCATACAACCTCTTGGATGATTGCTATAAAAGCAGGGTTTGAAGATTACACTTCTGTCTGTGAGACTGGTGAGACAGGAGTGGAAGGGGTAGAAGAGAGTTACATGAGGCTTTTGAATAAAATTATAAATTTACTTTTCCCAAAAATGTAATATATTTTTGACATCTAGGTCATCTAAGACATATAAGTTTCACATCTTATTGACAACCAATCTAAAATTATAGCTGGAATTTGTCAAAAGGCAATTTGTTAGACAATATTTAAAGGCCATTAGTACAAGGTACTATCTGCCAAAGCAAATCTTCCATCATTGGTCATTCACTAAACACAGCAGCTCACACACACTCTGAAGCACACACACATTGCCTGGGCCTTCTCAGTGGGCTGGCCTGGGTTTTACCATGCGGCAGTGGGAGAGAGCGAGTGATCATGCTGACCTGACAGCAGCAGCTTACAGCAGGCAGGGGACTTTCAGCTCAGCTGCACAGAATAATAATCAACCACACACTGACCTCAAACCTCGGCCTGTGTACTAATACTGGGAACGCAGGTCTGCTGGTGTGAGACCTGTCAGATCTGGCCTTAACCAGCAGAGCCCCTTCGCTATGGGCCTCTAGGTAAAAGGAGTCACTGAGGCACCATTTATGGAGATTCATTTCCATAGTGTTCCATCTGGTTTATGTTTAACCACAGAATGAGTAAGAAAGCTAAATTCTTTCTGGATATCACTGAACTCCGCTACTATATGACAGTTCAACACATGTTTATAGCTGCCTTCACACATGTAGCTTTAACTGCAAATGTTTTGCCAATTTACCAGGAAAGGGTAATACATAAATGTTAAAATGCCATAAAAACTCATGGCTATGATATTGCTCGGACCAAACCTAATAAATTTTCAGTAATGTTCCTGTAGGATTAAGTGAGAATAAAAATTGACTCAGTAGCAGGTAACATGAAGACATTTATGACACATTTGTCCAATGACACGCTTTAGGACAGGGATGTCTAAATGAAGCCAGCAAAGATTAGGACAGATTCTGAAACCTGAGCTTCTAATCATGCAAGCAAAAGAAGCAATCTTTTGCCAGTCAAAGTACTTGTTTGGGGTGTAGTAGTATATGACAAAAATACCTAGAAAGACTTCAGGTTAATTGAGCCTGAACTCACCTAGAGAAACTGAGTGCACATTATTTGTAGGTGAGCTTATTAGGTGCTCATCATTTGAGCTCTCTACATATGCTATGGAATTCTGTTGTTTTGTTTGTTTGCATGTTTTTCTGTTTCTTATGTTCTGTAACGCTGCTTTGAGACAATGTCCATTGTTAAAAGCGCTATACAAATAAAACTGAATTGAAAAAATTGAAAATTGAATAATTCTGTAAAAGCTCTGGGAAAGCTTTTGCAGGTTTTATTTGTGAAAACAGTGCATGTTTGTATCGATGTTTGAAGTGTAGGTAGTAATTTCCCTTGGTAGACCACACTCCTTGGATGAATAGATGAATTGATTATGGCGAATGGATAAATTACCATTAATTAATTACCATATTATCAAGATTTAATAAATCTGTAAAAGCCCAAGCCTGGCTGGGGTAATTAGTGATAAAAAAGTGACATAAATTCAAGTACAAGTGATAAATTATATATTGCGCATGGTGGAAGGCCTGTATCTTTAGAGTAAGATTGAGAAATAAATACATAGGCTGAATTCAATTAATGCCGAGAATAATGAATAATTTACGGGTTTACAGGGCAACATCAAATAAGCCAATTTCACACACACTCATGGACCCTGCACATACATACACAGGAGAAGGGCACAGTGTACATACTCTGAGGCATGGAGAGCATGAAGAAAGGTTTCATACAGATAGCCTGAAGGCACACATCTCTTTCCATGTCACCGCTATTGAGGCAATCCCTCGTCTCTGAGGAGTCATAAAGCCCCACGCAAATGTCAAATGGGGACCTTTGAGAGTGGGCTGTATATAAAGATGGATAAATCATTAGGTTGAATACTATGGCATCATTGCTATGCTTCTAGCTCTATCTGCAACGTGTATGATAGGGTTAGGGATAGAGACTAGATGGTGCTTTTTTCTGTAATGTTTCTCAGTGTAGTCCATCTCGCTTTGTGGTTAAGAAACTTTTACAGTGTCAAAGAGACTATTAGCCTTTTTAGTACATGCCAGTACACAAGTACTGATCTGAAAGCTTGCATCCTTAAATTAAAACGTTTTCATGCCTTTATATTCAGGTCTACCTTACAGCAAGGATTATGCCATATGTATGTTTTTTTTAATTGTTTCCCTTAATCTATATTAAACTACACAATATCACAATAATAAGCATCATTGCTGTCCTTGGCCTTTTTTTTTTATCAGCCTTGTGTTATTCTTTTTTTGAGAATAAAAATAAAAATGAGATAAAAATCATTTGTGCCATACACATGGATATGTAGTTGTTCTTTCAGCTAACACTGTAAGGGGTTGCCACAGCTGATCACCTTCCACTGTTGGCATATTGACATTGTCTGCATATTGCAGAGGTTTTATGCCAGATGCCCCTGACACAACCCTCCTCAGTTATCTGGGCTTGGGACCAGCACTGAGAGCACACGAGCCTGTGCACCCCCAGTGGCTAGGTTGGCACCCAGCTGGGGGCTCAAACCCACAATCCTGAGATCAAGAGCCCCATGCTCTCTCAACTGAGCTAGCCAGGCACCTTGTGCCATGCACTTGGATATGACAGAGAAAAAAACCTTCATGGTACCATGTGTTATGTACAGATATGTCAGTTGTATTAATTGTATATTTGTATTATTCTCTCCTCCACAGCTGAAACAGCAAGGAGTAGCCTGTGTAAGGGTTTTAGAGTATAAGATTACAATAAATGTAGCACAGAGAGCATGAAGTAATATCACTTTTGAGTTTTACCTTTTCAGAACGATTAAATCTTACAAACTTGATTTCTGTTTTCAATGCTATGAGAGATATGGAACTCACTGAAAGAGGTTATGTGAGATAAAATACCACAATGACACCAACACATGCTAATGTAACAGAATTTTAAGATTTAGGAACTTCTGTGCTAAACTGGAGTCAGGATTGTTGGTCGGAGAGAATGAAATTCACACATCAGTCAATTAAATGTGATCATTTGTACTTATGTCTAACGGGGACATTTCTATGGCATCTTTCCTAGACATATTTAAGTCATTCCATGAAAAGCAACTATAAAATTTTGCCTATTGCTTGCATGTTTCAAACAAACTGCTGCAGTAACAGAGTACCTTTTTCATATAATACATGCTTAAATTTAAATAAAAGCCTCTGAGAGCAGTTATATGGTACAATTAAATTTTCAATAATAGCTTCTGGTTATATGGTACACACGTAAAAGCTAAATAGATGCCTCTGAGACTGTTAAATTGCATTTTAGTGAAAAGCTTCAAATTACAGCTCAGGAGATTTGTATAAAGCTGGGCACATATTAATACATTAGTAATCAGTAAATACTGAGAGTGAAAGTACATTTCCAACATTTTAACTAAAGTTCATTGTTTGGAATCACTTACATCAACCTTATAAATTGGAGTCAGATATTTAATTAATATGATTTGCACATGTATTTAACCTTCACCTGCACCTATCGCCGCCATTTTCATTACAGATTAAAACCCTTTCCCCTACATTAACTTTGCTTTGAATGATTCTAAAGCAGAAGCTGTTATGTTAAAGAGAAATTCACTAATTAAAAGTAGTTCAGACTGTGTAATGAAAACTGTGCCATTGTAGAGAATATTAGAATGTTTACAGTGCCAGTGATGAGAACCAGAGATCAGAAGTGTTTTAAACCTCGAAATGCTACTTCACAGAAAGTTAGTAAGCTAAACAGCTATAAGTACATTAATGAATTAGAGACATTTTTCATGATTCAAATGATTCATATGTAAACTAGTGGTTCCATTGGCAGGCATACATGCCCATGCCATAACACTTCCTCCACCTTATTTGACACATGATGTGGTATACTTTGGATCATGAGCTGTTCCTTTCTTTTGCCATACTTTTCTCTTCCCATCATTCT
>CM074946.1:11818023-11828307 GCA_037577455.1 Pangasius macronema
TGCCTACTCTCTATTTTTTGTCTTTTGCTCTTGTTTCTTCTTTTGGCATTTTGAAGAAGTACTTACAACCTGGTTACAATCGACCAGTGCGAAGTGTGAATACTTGTAATATTTTCCCTGGTCTTAAGATTTTGTTCAGGAGTGTATATTAACATACACTAATCTTTGCCCATAACCTGAGAATCTTGTCTTGATATTAAATGATGATTAAAATTCAGGTACAGATTAGCACATGGAATTTCAGCTCAAAACAACTTTTGGTTCCTGAGAAACAGCTAAATCAACTTAATTCCACCATTTTCAATGACCACCGCAATCTTTGCAGATGTCCTCAGATCCTTGTACTGAAGATGTCTTTCAAGTTTGATCCATATTACCAATCATGAATTACAGCTATTTGAGTAATCCTTATCTGCCTCCTTAGAATAGATTGATGCACAGCAGCCGTGTTGTTTACAAATGCCTACAGGAGTTTTGATAATTATTGAATTTCACACTGAGTAATTTGACACCACAGTTGTGAAGATGGGCCAAAAATCCTAGAGCTAGTTCACAAAAGTAGGTTTCAGATATATTCAGAAAATTAGCCAAAAATCTTAGTGGGCGGAGCTACATAGTTCTTGACGCTTTTTTGTTTGGGAGACCCCAAGAAACCAGTGGAAAAATAATTTTGTTTGTAGGACTCATGGTTCGTGAGATATGGACCAAAATGTAAAACCTTGTGCTATAGTTCCACCAGTACGCCAAGTGGGTCCATCTCACTTGCCTGAGTAGCAGGAGGGAGTAATACCAATTGATCAAGTTTCATGTCTGTAGGACTTACAGTTTTGTTCTGCAAGGGTCATTTTAATGCAGAAAATGAAAGATGAAGAAGGGTTCAAGGTTAAGCTAGGGCACATGTGTCAAACACAACTTGTTTTTCTAAAAAATAGTAGTGAAATGACAAGCAGTAGGCCTACACTACTGTTCAACATTTTCACACTATCCTAGCAGATCTGTACACTATCAAACATGATAGCCCCATTATGTTATGTGAACTTTTTTTTTTTTTTTTTGTGTTTAACTCCAATTGTCATGACAAATTTTGGATATTAAACTCAAGTTTTTAAGTTTTCAATAAATTAAACATAAATGTATGTGTGGAAGTAGTCATGCAGCATGTTTGTGACAGCCCACTTTAAAGTCAAGAATTCAAACATACTGTGTGTGTGGTATAATTCTTTTCCGAAGGAGTGAGCCTTGGTGAAACCATCACCTTGGTCCTGATAGAGAACATCTCCCAGGCCTTCTCTGCTTGTGTTAACATGCAAGGCAGGTTAGATCGGCTATCGCCAAGACGGGTACCTCAGTGAGACTCATCGTTAAAGTCTCAAAAGCCCTCTCACCTGGATACCATTCTTTGGTTTCTCTGTCCATCTTTGGCTTCTTGCCCTCATTGCTAGTCTTCTCAGCCTTTGACTTTTTACCTGTCCTTCCAGCCACTATGCAGCCCTGCAGCAACTGGTTGAGTGGATGGCAGACTCTAGAGAAATCTTTCACAAACCTTCTGTAGTAGCCACAAGTGATACTTTCAGGATGTGGCCAGGACTTCACGGCTTCAATCTTTGTTGGGTCTGTAGCAATGCCTTTGCTGGACACAATGTGTCCAAGGTAGGTGACAGAGGGGCAGCTTAACTGGAATTTATCCAAAGGCAACTTTAATCCTTCCTCCTTCAACCTGTCTAGCACTTTAAGTAGACGCTGCTCATGTTCCTGCTGCTGGAGCATGCTGAGCCACTGGCTACCACTCAGGCAGGACAGAGCATCTTCCACACGAGGGACTGTGTATTGATCAAGAATTGTTCTCCTGTTTAATGTCCTGTAGTCCACACACATGCGTATGGTCCCGTTTTTCTTTCGAACCACAACTATTGTGGATGCATAGGGGCTTCTGGACTCTGATTCCAGCCTCTTTGAGCTCACTGAGATGCTTTCTCACATCTTCCACATCACCTGGAGGTAAGCTTCTGGAGTGCTCTCTAAAGGATGTGCCATCAGTCACACTGCTCCACGCACAACCAACATCAAACTCTCTGCCGGAGAAAACCTCTTTTCTTTCCATCATCTTTTGACACAGTCTCACTAAAGTTGAAAGAAGATGGGGCTAGTTTGGATGGGAGGGGCTTAGACTTCACTGTGTTGACCATATCCACAGGAAACAGGTGAGCAATATGCATTCCATCCTTTACAGTCACATCATGACTGGACACATTTCTCAGAGTGACAGTGATGCGATGACAATGAGCTGCTGTGGACTTTTCAACCAGGGGCATTACCAGAAGCTCATCAGGGAAATCTCTCTACTCTGGGCGGTCTATGAGAACAGTTTGACTAGAAAACTTTCTGGGGAACTTTGAGATGCCAGTGACTGTTGCAACCCCACCAGGTGTCAGAGTACAAGGCTTAGCTCCAATGAACCAGACTGTCCCTCTTTTCAGCTTGGCTGTGTCATCAGCAGTCTCCTGGAACTTTTCATAGTCTTTCTTTATTGCTGGGTGAACAGAGAGGGAGTTAAGGAAATTGTCAAACCCCCCCGCGCCCCCCCCAGCTGTCACGTAAGGCTTTAGCATTAATGCCCTCAATTTGTACAGAGACAACAGAGCTTGGTCCCACTAGACCATCAGGCAGGCTAGCATTCCTTTCTGGTAGAATGTCACAGTTTGTGGATCGTATCTTCTCCAGGGCTTCAGGCCGTTCCTCTACTGAGCCCCTTGGGAAGTTTCCCACCAGCTGTTTTATTTTAAAGAGACATTTGGTCACTTTTCTGAGATTTTATGGGTTTTCACATTCACGTGAACGTGCCCATCTTCACCACACCTATAGCAAAAGACATCAGCACGATACCTTGGATTAAGAACTCTCTCTTTACCTTGTGCCAGTGAATTTTCAGCCTGTCTTAGGTGGCGAGTTGGTACTGGATGTTGTACAGCATTTTCTGAAGCAGCTATATTAGGCTCTCTATTGCAGGATCCTTTTCACTCTTGACAGCTACTGGCACAGGATCTGGCTGAACTGCTGTAACTGAGGCAATAGCACAATCTTCTTCTCTAATATCAAGAAGCAGTTCAGTGAAGCTTGGAGGTGGCTTGAGTTTGTACATCATTCTTATGTAGAGGGCAGTGAGGTCATGAGACAGGGCTCCTCTAGCAACTTGTTCAATACGTATACGATTCATGTCATTCACTTCAGTTCCACCTTTATGATGGACTGCATGGAACAACTCCTTCCTGCTGGAACGTGTTGCGAAACTTCACCATAAGATCAGCTGCACTGTCTGTTGCACCAAAAGCTGTTCCCAGGGCTTTGAGATAGTCATTGGCAGTTGCATGGGGATTACTGACTCTTAGGCACCAGACAATATCTACTGCTGGCCCTTTAAGACTCTCAGCTATTCTCTGTTTCTTAGCTGTATCAGAGCACTGCCACTAATCCAACATATGGGCAGTCTGCTCAGCCCAAGCATCATACTCTTCCTTTCCATGAGGAGTTGACTTCACACCTGAAAACAGGTGAAGTTTACGATAGCCTTGACTCTTTGCAGGTATGCCCTGACAATTTTCCATTAGTGAGGAGATGGCATTCACAAGCTTTGTGTTTAAGTCTGGGGCTGCAGTGTGAGCAGGAGCAGGAGTAAGGAGTCCTGTGATGTCAGATAAAGTCTTCCCTTCATTTGCTAGGAACAACAGTAACTTTGTCTGGAAATCTTCCTGTCCATTGGGAAATGGGCAACTCTGGCTCTCACCAAATGTCCACCCAAAGTCCCAACTCACTGTTTGTTAGCTGTGGTCACATCATTTGAGGTCTCAGCTAACACTAGTTGGTGTTTGTTATTCTGACTTAAACACCTCCCTCTTATTTTACAATGACAAAATATTTTAGCCCCATCCAGTACTTTGTATATCACCTCATCAGTTACATCAACAGAAGCTTCACTCAGTGCAATTGCTTTCCGCCCTTCAATACATTTGTCATCACACCAGTTTAGTATCTGTTCAGACTCCATGTTGCATATGTGTCACACAAAGAGATTGAATCCTCCTCACTAATAAAACAATACTCAAAAACACAGATACTTAGGCTTTAGGTTTGTAGCTAACTCAACCTGCACACACTTTTCCAGAAAAACTATTATGAAAACAAATGTCAAGGGCTACAGTTAAACAAATTATCATTACCTTGAGTCCACTTCAATATGCTCACAAACATGGAAAACAGTAAACACAATCCCTGAAGAACCCCCACGTACAGCCCACACACTCAGTTCTATGTTTTAACAGGATGTAACACCCATCATACTACTCTGAAACAAACATTTTGGATGGGAGGTGAATTGAAGTGGGGTCTACTAAATTATTAAATTTGGGATGTGTCTACAATAAATAGAGATAGGAAGTATGACTCTGACTAGTGTGCAGAGTGGCCTGGTTAGCTTATTATATACCTATACTGCTGAAGTGAGCCTTAAACTCCCATGCATTACCCTGACAGCAACAGTCACAGTTCATGGGTTCACCAGCCTCTTCTGGCCGTTTCATGTACTACCGCTAATTAGTTCATTGGTTTCAGCTGCCACTCATTACCGTCTCTATTTATACCTCAGCGTTTGTCCTGTCTTTGTCAGCTCGTTGTTTGTCTGTGTCTTCCACAATGCAGTGATTGCTCTGTCTTCTGGTTCCTTGCTCTCTGGTGGATTACCGTTATCTAGCCAGGTCTATCGGATTGTTTATTTCCTCACTGCAGCCGAGTACCACCAAGGACACCTGCCACCACTGCACCCACGTCTTCCTCCACTTTGTTACTCAGCCTGTTGTTTACCCGCAACCTCATTAAAATATCACGAACTCGCACTTGAATCCGCCTTCTGTTTTTGATCCTGACAGCAACTGTAGCCCATAATTTACTACACATGATACTCTTTGAGACTTAAATAAAACACCAAAAAAATTTAAAAAATTAAATAAATACATAAATAAGATGCACTTGTAGTAACAAAAGACTATTTAGAGTATTTAATTTGGAACTAATTACCCCCATCCATAAACTCCCCCTTTTACCTAACTAACAACAAAAAAAACCAAAAAACAATAATAACAATACAGTCTAAGTACCCGGGATTTTTTAATTTTTATAAAAATAGTCTATGGTACCCTAAGGTTGGTGTGCTTGTTGGAGCTCATTTGAATCCTGTTTAAATTGTTAGAGGGTAGGGATTCTAATGTTGTGGGATAGCTGAGCATTGCTTTAATATCTGTCCATTGTGCATCCCTACATATGTGTACCCAGCTAATAATATTTATAAGCTAATAATAAAGAGTTTTAAAGCCAATTTTGGTGGATCACTTTTCCAAATGATGGAGCTGATTTGTTTACTTACAAGTTAAAAAATTATTTACTTACATGG
Organism: Pangasius macronema; assembly: GCA_037577455.1. Lineage (NCBI taxonomy): Eukaryota > Metazoa > Chordata > Actinopteri > Siluriformes > Pangasiidae > Pangasius > Pangasius macronema. Next base: position 11,823,464 of record CM074946.1, read on the forward strand.
GAAGGTAGCAAGTGAAAGAGGTACTTATAACAAGGTAAAACATTCATTTTGATCATGTTAATTCTTCTTAAGAAAAAGATTAGCAACGACCAATATTCTAAATACTTATTAAGGTTGTTAAATAATGGAGAGTTGTTATTATCAAAAAGGTCATTAGGATTGGGGGATATTTGCACCCCCAACTACATAGAGAAGTATTCTGAAGGTCAAAAGTCATTGCTGAGGCTAGTAGTATGGAATCCATTTCATATTATTGTTGCAATAAATTCATTACAATGAGAATGTGATTTTTCTAACAAAAAACTTCATGGCATGGATTCCACAAGATTTTGGAAACATTCCTCTGAGACTCTGGTCCATGTTGACATGACTTCATCAGATTTTTCAGATGCACTTTCATGCTGTCAGGATTCTGGACTTGTTATGTGGTGTTTTGGCCCCCAGAGATCCCCATTGTTCCCCCATGTTGTTTTCCTGCTTGTCTCATTGTCTGCATGCCTCATCACCTGCATGTGTGTGTCTCAACAGAAATTGAGATTTACAAGCCCAGGCTATGTTTTTCCAGTCTTCAACTGTCCACTTTCGGTGAGCCTGTGGCCACTTCAGCCTCAGCTTTCTGTTCTTGGCTGACAGAAGAGGACCCTGACATGGACTTCTGCTGTTGTAGCCCATCTGCTTCAAGGTTTGATGTGTTTTGATATGCATTCTGAGATGCTTTTCTGCTCACCGCAATTGTACAGAGTGGTTAACTGAGTGACTGTAGCCCTTCTGTCAGCTCGAACCAGTCTGGCAATTTTCCATTGACCTCTCTCATCATCAAAGACATTTCATTCTGTAGAACTGCCACTCAGTAGATGCTATTTTCTTTTTTGCACCATTCTGAGTAAACTTTAGGTTATAGACTGTTGTGCATGAAAAATAAAAGTACTCAAACCAGCCACTCTGACAGCAACAATCATGCCATGGTCAAAATCACTGAGATCCCATTTTTGACATTCTGATGGTTGATGTGAACATTAACCGAAGCTGCTGGCCCATACCTGCATTGCACTGCTACCACAAAGTTGGCTGATTAGATAATTGCATGAATGAGTAGGTGTACAGGTGTTCCTTGTAAAGTGTTTGGTGAGTGTATATAACTGATTACAAAGATGCCTTCTTGTATATAACATATACATTCCCCTAAATACTGTATATATACAACCCTGTCAGCATCCTACCTCCTGTAGTTGGTCTCTGTGCCTCTAGAGGCCCCCTGTGTTCCCCTCTGCCTTAGTGCTTCCTCATGTGTCCTTGTAGCAAATTATCTTGTTATCCAAGTCACCTGTGCCTTGTTTCCCCTAGGGTATTTTAGTTGTGTTTTTTCCCCTTGTTCCTCACTCGGTTTTTGAGTCTTGGCTGTGAGTTTCTTGCTTTTTTTCACATAGTCCTTCCAAGCTACCTCAAGTAAGGTGTTCTTAGTTATTTGATTGTTGAAGTTCTCTAATTTTGTTTTCTCCCCTTGTGGAGGTCTTATTTTCCCATGTGATTTTTCCATTATCTCTACTTTTTACTTTTTTTATCTCAAACTTTTGTTGGATTCTTTTTTTCTTGCAAAGACCATTTTTTAAAAATTAAATCTACATTGCTTGGAGTACTGTCTTGAGTGTTTCATTTGGGTCCAACATTACTGCCTCTGTGGCTAAGTGGTAGATCTCTCAACCCACCACACCAGAGACCTGAGTTCAAGCATGGCTTGTGACACAACCCAAAAACAAATGCTTTAATTTTTTATTAATAACTGAACAATACACACAATTATTTATTTAAAGGAACAGAACACAAGGAAATGGGGACACGAGACATGAGGAACAGGAAACACCAGAAAACCAGACCAACCGTAAACGAAGCAGAACTAGAAAAACAAACCTAGAAAATACCAAACCAACAAAACAAACTGTGCATGATGCAAACTATAACAAATATAATAACATAAGAAACACAAACATAACCTGACTTGACATAATGCTCTAGCCACTAAAAAGAAAAAAAAATTTAAATAGAGCACTCAATCAAGCAGAAATAAACACCTTAGTATGTTTACAACAGGAAATCAGGGGGATAACAGAAGAAGTCCTGCAAAGAATGTCTGGGTGCCTTCTAGCAGCTCAAGTTGGAAAAAGCCCCTGGATACCATGACAGCAACCAACTAAACCCAATACAAATTAAGAAAGCACTGGGAAATAATAACATGCACATGAACAGTGTGGAGCATGTGTGTGAAGCCTACCTGAGTTGTAAAGCACAGAAATGAGAATTGTAAGATGTCAGGTGTAAAAATGGTACAACATGGCACTCTTATTCTATAGAGGCTCATGAAGGAGGCTTATGCAGGTGCAGCTGTTCAGGTTCTGTTGTTTAACGCCTAATCTAATCTCTTTTTCCTCTATTACTTACTGCATAAAGTTGATATGAGGGCTATAGATTTGTACTTTTCTGCTATCAAAAGATTTTTGCCTTGTGTGGCATTGGAAATTGCTAAAGCAGGTTTATAAGCTTTTGACAAATATCCTTCCAACAATATTTTAATAAGTTTATTGACTACTATTAGCATTGTTATAACCGTGAATGTTACTTCCATTCAATTCTGGATTTACTGAATCCAGTCTTCACTATATTTAAGTTTATATATAAACTTACCTATTTTGATTTGGGTTTTTGTTCTTCTGTGAGTTCAATATTTATCTTCCCAGTTCCTGTTGATCTGTTCCACCCTGTACCAAGAAGATATAGGGCAGGGGACATCTGAAACTGAAACTGAAGAAAGATTTCTTAAACAGATATATTTTGTTCAAAAAGTATAAATTTTTTTACACTGCCAAAAAAGCATTAATGTATGTTCCCTTTTCTGTTTTGCACAGCACAAATTCCAAATGATCTGTTGGGGAACCTCTGCTGTAGTCGAACAGGTGTAAAATATCCTATTTGAAATTAAGCTCATGAACTCCAGAGGAGGTAGAAATGTGAAACAGATCTTTCCAGATATCAGACCAATCTTCTTCTGAGATGGAATGAACCAAATCTCTTTTCCAAATGGATTTCCATTGAAAGCCTCTTACCATTTAACAGGGTTCTATAAAGTAAAGAGATCAGACCTCTGGTATGTCTCTGTTCACTCAAAAGTGCTGCGATCTCAGTTGGCTCCCACTGCAGGCCCCCATTCCCAATAGCTGTTGGAATAAAGTGTTGGAACTACAAGTATTTTAAAAAATCCATCTTGGGTATACTTCTCGCAGTTGTAAAATGATTTGAAAACATTCTTAGAAAACAAACATGAAAACTTCCTGATCCCTTTCCTGGGCCAAGTCAGGAGCCCAATATTATTCAACTGTGATGGAAAAGCAGGATTGGGGGCTATAGGAGAAAACACAGACAAAAAATGTAGAGATCCCAAGGTAATTCTTGACATCAGTCCAGCCTGTACTGTGTTGTATACAGCAAAATGTTCAGAAATACCTTTTACTTTCATAATATTATCAGTAAATGGTAAATGTTCAAGGAGTGTGGGGAGACATGGCTCAGATTACAGTTACCAAATGGGAGTCAAGTCTGTAACTAGGCCAGCTGATCAGCTGTGTATTTGTGTTAATGGTAGCAAAAGAGTGAGGCAGGCTCAGAGCCTCCGTATCGCCACTGAGGAGCTGCTGAACCTAAAGAAACCCAACTCCGCCACTGCCATCCCTCTCCTTGACCCCTGCCAAGATGCCAGTGCCTGCTCACGAATCTAATCAGCAAGGACGACATCGAAGCCTACTAACAAACCTTTGGGCGAGTCACACTCTGTGAAGAATGGGACAAAAGGGACTGGCCCCACATACTTTTTCTATTTCTCTCGTGGGAGGCCCAACTCGAGTGGCCACCCAGCCACCCAGGAAACTGGCAGGGGAGAGTGATGACAGGTTCACCCAGGCCCACGCGGTACCAAGCTCCCTCATTGGTTTGAACTGGACCTCATTGTGGAGAGGAGGCATGACAACAGACACCCCACCTATGGAATTTCCTGGGAGGAGCCCAACATCACCAAGGAGCTCATGTTCAGCCGCATGGGGATCTTCAATGACATCCTGACTGACCAAGGTATGCCTTTTGTGTCACTTTTAATGGCTGATCTGTGTCGCAGCTGTTGCAGGTGAAGCACCTGAGGACATCTCTCTACCACCCCCAGTCTGACAGCCTCATCAAATGCTTTAAGCTGACGCTAAATCAGATGCTGCAACAGGAGGTAGATGAAGTGGGGAGGAACTGGGACCTCCTCCTACTCTATGTTCTCTTTGCTGTCCGATAGACTCCACATGCATCTACGGGCTTTACCCACTTCGAGCTCCTCTTCGGACAGTGGTCTTGGGGACTATTGGATGTGGCCTGGGAAGCCTGGGAGGAACAGCCCTCGCCACTCCGCTCTCTTGTTGAGTATTTACAGGACATGCATGAGCGGATCGACCAGGTGGCTCCGATCATCAAGGAGCACATGGAGGCCGCAAAATGGGATCAGTGAGTCTATAATCAACCAGCCCAGAGAGTTCCAGCCAGGCAATCAGGTGCTCCTCTTGCTGCCAAATGCCTCCTGAAATTTCCTAGCATGCTGGTGAACTATTGCAGTGAACTATCATCTGCGTCAGCCCAGTAAGTGTGCAGACACCAAACTATATCATATTAATCTGTTAAAAAAGGGTTGAGTCAGCGCCAGTGGTGTCTGTATTTGCCCAACTTCCCACAGATCTCACCAAGTGTACAGGTCCTTCTCAAAAAATTAGCATATTGTGATAAAGTTCATTATTTTCTGTAATGTACTGATAAACATTAGA
>CM074946.1:11830335-11841505 GCA_037577455.1 Pangasius macronema
TGTTGAGCTCACCAGTGCTTTCTTTCTTTTTAAGAAGGTACCCAACTGTTGCTTTGGCCACACCTAAGGTTTTTGCTATCTCTCTTATAGATTTAGGGTTCCTGGTGGGCTAGTGGTTAGGCCACAGCACTCTCACCGCTGTGGCCCGCGTTCAATTCCCAGCCAGGGAACCAACCCCAGCCACTGGGGTTGCGTGCAACAGTGCGCTCTCAGTGCCGGTCCCAAGCCCAGACAAATTGGGGAAGGTTGCGTCAGGAAGGGCATCCAGAGTAAAAACTGTGCCAAAATCAAAATATGCGGACTGATGATCCGCTGTGGCAACCCCTAATGAGAGCAGCCGAAAGGGCGTTTGTTCTTATAGATTTATGTTGTTTTTTCAGCCTAATGATGGCCTCCTTCACTTGCATTGAGATCTCCTATGACTTCATATTGGTAGCTCCAGTCGAACAGCTGCCAAATGCCAACTCAATACCTGATATCAACTCCAGACCTTTTATCTGCTTCATTTGTCTTAAAGTAACGAGGGAATGGACCGCTACTGATCAATTAACTTCTTGTCAGTCAATTGTCCAAATACCTTTGAGCTCCTGAAAATGGAAGTACTTTGCTGAATATGGCTGTAATTCCTAAATGGTAAATGCCATATTTTTGTGGAACCTCTTAAAATAAACCTGAAAGTCTACAATTCGATCACATCTTGATTGTTTTATTTCAAACCCATTGTGGTGGTGTGTAAAGGCAAAATCACAAAAACTCAGTCATTGTCCAAAGACTGGTCTCAAATAGAGATGTGTGTGTGATTTTTTATTTTTTTTTTATTTTGTACCTGGCCACAGTATTTTCTAATGAATTTAGTTGGCTATATTTCTGAAAATATAAACAACTAGTAGCCTTATTAAAGCACCATAACCCTGACCAGGCATTTACTAAGGATGCTGGAAATGTATCCTGTGCTGTTGACAAAAATCCCATGAGCTTCACATCTGACTGCACACTCAAGACCACATGAATGTGACTTTTTGCTGCGTCCGACAGGATCCCAGTCCCACAACTTTAGACTAAACTAGTTGCCTTGTAAAACTAAAAACAGTGAGAATTGTAAAAACAAGAGAGAATTGTTACCAATAGTTCATCAGTACATTTAACTAGTTCACTAGTTGCTAGCATGCTCATAAAAGATGCTATGGTATTCTTATGCAGGCGTGAGATCATCTGCAAGGGCTCTGGAAGCATGGCGTTGTGAATGTGAGTGGTGGGAGTGCCCTCCAGTGAAAATTTGATTATGCTGATATTAAATGCAAATGTAAACATCATGTGGGCATACAACTACTTCTAGGGGAGCTGCAAAAGAAGATCTCCACTTTTCAGGAAAGATATTTGTCTGTTAGTGATGCTAAATATAGTGCTATGAATTGATTACATGATGGTGGATGGGCTGCCCATGGCAATGCACCAGTATATTAAAGGGAGATGTGTATGAAGTTTCCTGTTTATTGAGTTTGTGGTTGTAGCTGAGGCTAGGAAAATAAGACCGCTATTAGATTATACTATATTATGATCTGTTTGTTTGATTGGGCCTACAAGACACTTCCTCGAAGATTGCTTTTAAGTCAGGCTGATGTATAGCAAACACAGGCTTTATGCAAAGATTAGCCTGCCACTAATACAGTGTTAATATGTTTGTACTAGAAGCTGTCAGGGGATTTAAAGCATTCACTGTAAAACACGACAATAAATAGACAACCAGAACACAGGTTGTTTAACCCATTTTATATTAGATAGGGATTCTCATTTGCATTGATTAGCAAGGCCTACATTCACTCTTTGGAAACATGGAAACCACACCACAGATATGAAACCCAGGCTTTCTAGATGAATAATTAGCCTTCCTAATTTCACATATATGGACTATTATATTTATAATAGTTATATTTATAATATTATATTTGAATAGCTTGTGTATTGGAATTTAAACCTGTGTTGTAATTTTCTTTTTTAAACTCGACCACTAAGGCCTTGTGCTCATTATTTATGTTTATTTATTTAGTAACTCAAATGCAAAAGACACCACACGAGTAATGCCTTCCAAACCTCTGCATTCTGATCAAGGAGGTGGTCAGGGCAAAAGTGGATGAGGGAGAGCCAGTGGAGGCTCCCAGTGGGGATGTGCCACAACAGAGAGTGAGAGTGAGAGAAAGCTTAATCATGTGCCACAGTTGGGAGAGCAGTGGAGAGATTGAGAAGTTTAGGTATCCCCGGAGTAACACCAGCGGAACTGATTTAGCATTCCAGGGTTCTGGGCATACTCTAAGGCTGACTATTTTGATACATATTGATGAATGTCAGCATCCCAGACACACTAAATGGAAATGAATGTAAATTGCATACAAGGACATTACCATAATTGTGCCCATAATTAAGCACACCACAGTGATTGATCTGAACCAGGCTCAGAACAACAGTGAGGTGTTAAATGTGACAATGACAATAATGATCTAAATTAGACTGTGCTTATGCCACCTATAAATCTGTAATTAGTGTAGTCCATTACAGTCCAGAAACCCTGTAGTTACTGAGTGGAATGATGTAGTCTGCATTACTAAAGCTATACAATTATAGGCTAAAGTTTTACTAAACCTGCTAAAGTAGAAAAAATGTTCTACATTTACTTCTGATTCCTATCTATAACATCCATACAAGTTCTGATGTACCAATGTATCCATACTAAAAGAAATATGTTGAAAATGAGACTATTCTTTGAAAGTTTGAAATATAGGATTGTTCCTGTTAAATCCTGTAATGTAAACCTAAAAAACTTTTTAAAATGACTATCTTTTAACATCTCAAATACAGCAAAGGAATTTGTAATTTTCACTCCACTGATGCTGGTTTGATAACAGCATCCTGTCCTATATATATATAGTCTCAACCCAGCTGCAACATATTCATTTGTCTCAGTAAAACCACTGCAGGATGTTTCAAAAACTAAAAAAATTCTATTTTACTCCATTACAAAAGACGCTGATCACCAAAGAAGCTTCATAGCAGCAATCACGTGAGAAAACCAGAAATGCACAATTTATATTGGTTAAGCTGACTGGCTAGTTACTTTGGCTATATATGATAATGTTAGCTAGGTGGCTATAGCTACATATGCTAAGCTAAACAAACTATCCAAGCATTAATCTGTGAAAGATATGTATAGGTTTTATGCTTATTGTTGTTTGTTGCATTCAGTATGTTTTCAGAATAATACATATCTGCTGGCCATATCTACTTATCTATCTATTCAAATAACCTTACTACAAACCTTTGTTTTTATTTATAAAGCCTAGTCACTACGAGTTGCTACTACTGTTTACTTACCCAACCATAACATTTCTTATCTTTCAATGACCACATTGTTGTTGCCAACCCATCTAGTGATGAGGTACTGGTAGGGTTCTGTGCTCTTCTGATCTTCAACACAGAAATACTGAGTTGAGGCTTTTATTTAAATGTATTCATAATGTGTTTACAGATGGAAAAGTATTTGGCTCAGCTGCTCTGGTCCTCTTTCTTAGCTTTCTGTGATTACTCATTTGTGATTCACACAGTGCATTGACTGAGGATGAGCTACAGATACTGTATGAGGTTAATACTCTTTGACTCTCCTTGGGTTCTATTATACACCATCATATGACTCACAAGGATCTCTCTCTCTCTCTCTCTCTCTCTCTCACTCTCTCTCTCTCTCTCTCTCTCTCTCACTTGAGATCTTTGTCTCTAGTCCCGTATCTTGTGACCACCAAGATTAATAGATTTCATGAAGAGGAATGTATAAAGTCACTATAATATACAACAGTGAAATTGCTGCCCTCACCTTGGGGCTCAGTCTTTAATAATATTGAAAATGTATTGAGCAGGGCCCGACATTCTTCAATCTCTCGACTGAGTGTGATTTTCACAGTTGTACATTTTGTGATTAGCACAACCCACAATCCTGCCACCCACTGAGATTCATCAATATTATCAACCTGTAGGGGAAGACACAGCATGTGAATCCTTGGTGTAATTACATTAAATATCATATAGTCAGTACAAACAATGATCAAAGCCTGGAATTACTCATCAGAGAAGTCATAGGAGTGGGGCGGAGAAGCAAGAGAGAGAGAGAGAGAGAGAGAGAGAGAAGTTGATTTGTGTTGTATTCCTATTTTAAATATCTCCATTGTCATTCATATGCAGGGGAAAGTAATTTAGCCATGGTGGCCAAAAGCAACACTGAGCGAAACCAGATCCTCACCTGTGTATACTCTTTTCTTCTCCAGACCTGCAGACCCAGTCGCACTCATTTCTCTCTCCACCTGATACCACGTTGTTCAAATGTTTGCTTCGGCATATTTACACTCTCAATCCACTGGTTCCTCGAGTGGAGTGGTGTGTCATTTCCCATAATCCACAGTGAGATACTCAAACAGAGTCACTAACTGGAGTGAAGCCAGTGCCTGTACAGCGCTCAATACTGCTTGGCATTTTAACATGTGCTCCGTGGCATACTATGTTCACTTATGTGGGTGTAAGAAGACTTTTGATTCTATCAGAGTCAACATTGCTTCTGGCTGTTTTGACTTTTAATGATAAATACCACTCAAAATAAGCAATATAAAATAACTGAGTTTTTTGGATTCACTTCATACACAACTGCCATCTGCTTCTTTTTTGATGTCATGCTCCCTATTTTCTGAAGCTGTGTAAACCTTGAGCTTCCACTAACTCTAACTTCCTGTTCAAGGTCACAGCTGTCAGTGTTGAGGCAGCATTGTTAGGGGAGAGAGGGACAGGCCCAAAAATAGAGGCGATTTCTGTCCTTTGTCAAGCCAGCCATCTCCATTTCCCTGTGGGTCAGCGATACTGATCTAAGAAGCAGCCCCAGTGATAAAGATCACACATCGAGTGGGAAACCTCCCCCAGGAGTTAATTGAAGTCAAAGAGAGTCACACCAGCTCAGATCAGGCAGATGACCCATGCGGTGCACCATTTTCTTTCTTTTTTTTTTTTTTTTGCTTTCTTCTTCTTCTTTTTTTTGATCAATGCTCAATCTCTTTCCCAGTGTACTTTAAATAAAAAGAAAGCCTGTGGAGATGCCTCTCAATGTCAGTTCTAATGCTTGAATCTCTTGAAACTCTGTGGGTCACCTTCCTGGGGCTGATGAGCTGCAGTGAGGGTAGATGAGAAATGCAGCACATTTGTGTTCTCCTGCTTTATGGTTAGAGCCACAATACTACATTTTAAATAAACTTATAAAAAGTGTTACTTTGCAAAGTCTCACCATAGGATTATGCCTGTAACCATTACAAGCATTTATCTACCTGTTTTGAATAGTGCTTTGACCACAGCCTGCATCATGTTTAGCGATTTATTCTTGTCTAACTTAGGTTTGTTGACCGTTTGTTTCCCTCATGTTTCTGAGTATTGCATAGCACTTTTGTTTGTTTGCTACATTGGTTTTAATATACTGCACTTGCCTCCATTTGTCCTTTTAATGGTCACCAGAAGCCTACAAAATCGCTGTAAGAATGAGTTTCCAATAACTTTGGGGATGCTAACTGTTAACTATTGTAAGAACCACTGAAGAATCATTGCTTTAAAATGGAAAAAGGCCAACAACTCCAAGGTTTTATATCCAAAATACTTTCAACTGATATAAGAAGATATGCCAGTGTTCCTGAGTAAATGTTGCTGTCAATATAGGACTAGGATAGGCTAGGACTGTATTAACTTCAGTCAGTTACATACATAAAAATACTTTATGAACAAGAATAAGGATGGAGTTGCCCTCTCACAAACTACATACCCCATATCCTGTAAATCTAAAATTTTAACTGCTGATTGCAGTATTACTTGAACCTGACAGCAATCAATCCTTATATCTGAATTATGTATGCAGCATCCACACTTAATTACTCATTACACCGTGATGCTCTCTCAACACCTACAATGTCCCTGCGACATGCTCAAAGAGGATGCTGGAGATTAATGCCTTTGCAGAGGTCTGGATGGTTCTGCCATCTAACTTCATGCACCAATAATGAGACATGATGGAAGCCCCTGTCAACATGTCATGGCAGGAAATGAAGATAGATTGAGTGTTGGATGGAAAGTGATTTTGTTGAGCAGAAAGTTAAGAGATGTTGCTGTGGTAATAGGTGGGTGTGATTACTGCCTGTTCACAGAGCTGGGATGAACTGTAGCTCCTATAAAGATGAAGCTATTAGGGGCTAACAGACTGCTATTCTCTAGCAGATGTCTTTTTAACTATCTTCAGGGAATGGGTGGGTGGGCGTGTGTGGGGGGTGGGGGACATATTTATGTGTTAAATTAAGGCAATGTATTAAAGTAATATTCTTTATACCGCAGGTATTTCTTTAGGATTCTATTTATAACTATATTTCTAATAAGAAAGACCAAAGTCAAAATGAGTACTTAGTATCTGCAGCAACAGCAAGTCTAAGAAGGCACACATTTCACACACAACACACAACAAAGAAAGCATTATCTGCTCTTCTCCACAACATGGGTCCGAGCAGATAATGCTTTCTTTGTTGTGTGTTATGCTGCCCTGTGACACTACATGAGCCCCAGTCGAAAAGATGCAGTGGCTGGCTTCACATCACATTCTTCTCAGAAGAAGAACAAGCTAGCCCTCACCCTTGCCCGTTGTGTGATCAGGGAGAGCCAGGTAGTGGATGGGAATTTGCTAACGACCAAAACTGGAGAGAAAATGGCAGGGGAAAAACTAACCCCCAAATTAAAGCTTGCATATGTTACCAGAGTAAACAGGAATAATTACACTTTGAATGAGAAAGACAACACTTCGTTTTCTCCATTAAATTATATTAAACAACGTGCAGTGTACTTATTCATTCCTCTCTAAAGATCAGATATAATTGCATAACTTCCCGACCATCTGCAGAATTGAAATGACTAATCTTAGAACACCGTAATATTAACAGAACCACACTGAACACTAACTAAAACTAACATGCACAGGGGAATAATGTTTTAAAAAATTGCACTTAGATAAAGCAGAGTTACTACACACTTTTCATATTCAGTCTCTTTTTAAAATTTCATTATGAATTTGCATTGCCTTAGCTTTATTGTCATGGACAACAGTTTGTTAGACTAAAATGCTGAAGCTACATTTTTTTCTGCAGCTTATGCATAGTGTCACTCATCCTAAAGGAGACTTGTAAGTGATGTAAATGATGAATGTCATGTCCATCCATCATCAACACATAAGCGCAACTGGATAACATACTTGGTTTCCTAAAACAGCACTGTGCCAAGGAATTGTGCATTTCAATCACCTCTGATGGGTTATGAGGAGCCTGACAGCAGCATTAGCTGTCAAGCACCCTTTTGATCTTCCCTGAAGATATTTTAAGCACTGGTCTTACTGTGCAATATGAATTTGTATGTGCTAATAGCTTTGGGGCTGAGGAGATTAAAAAGGCACAGGGCAGACAGCAAGAACAAGCAAACTTGGTATTGTCCTTTCTCTCTCTCTCACACACACACAAACACATACACACCCACACAGACACAAAATACGTGACCAAGCCCTTAGTTTGAGCTCTGGGTGATTTTAATTTGTCAAAACTGTTTACCAGTATGCACCAGGCTATTGCCACTGTGTCATCTGGGGAGTAGATAGGTAATGAAGGATAGGCTAAAAAGAGAAATTAAAAGAGAAAAAAGAAATAGAAAGGGGGGATTTGGAGGGATGTTATAAAGGAAAAAAAGGAAGCAGGGACAAATTCCAAACAATGTTCCATCTTTCCTCACAAATCAATTACATCTACATGCAAATCAGGCCAGTTCTCTATGTATGTTGCATAACACAGATATTTACTGAGTTAACTGAGTTAGCATTTAGACAAGTTAATGTCATAGTTCACTACTCATTCACATAACAAATAACTGTATTACCATCAGACACCAGCTCATAATATGGTACAAATTATTATCAAACCAGATTTAATCTTCCTCTTGCTCTGGGATGTGCTGTCCAACGACCAGGAACTGAGGATGACTTTGACAAATTCCACAAGCAGAGACATCAGCTGCCTGGCCCAGTGCCAGACAGGTCCAGTCATGCTTTGCTGGCCCCACGACTTCAGGGAATCAATCGCTGTCTCTATTTGTAATCCATATGTCACTGTTGTCTGAACACCATTTTAAACTGAATAAATCATTGGATGGATGTACACACATGAATATATATATACACACACAGTTCAGTGCATTGTGTTTAAATTAATGGATCCAGTAAGGAGTAAATGATTTACTATGGGTCTGATAGACCAAACTTGTGCCTGAACTATTGAACTACTAAAAACAGCTGCTAAAGTGCTATTATCTGATAAATATATCGTAATGTTACAATTATTTTTATGGAATAAACCGAAGCTTCTATATCTACACATATCCAGCTACACATATCTACTCTCCTCCAGTAAATTGCAGACAACATGCCGAAACATAGAGGCCTCCTCACAGGTACTGACATTCACCAGTATTACAAGCTTAAAGAAAGAAATGCCCCAGAGGCCCACTGTAAACATGAAAACCACTCACAATCCACTCATATCTAAATGTCAGCAAGTGTCCTCCAGAAACATAAGGCTCTAACGAAGCTGCACATTAATCTTGACCCAGGAGCAGCGCAGATCTGTATCATACCTATTCCAACACAAACTGTCAGGTGTACACATCATTAAATTACTAATGGCCAAATGTACCCATAAGTATTAAAATGCTAATTTTTGGGATAAGCTGCACCTCTGAGCACACTCTGCCTTCTGTACTGGGCTAGCACAATACATGCCCACAATCTGAAATAGTGACAAAGAAGCAAGAAAATTCATCACAGAAAGCAATTTCCCTACCAATCACCATGGTTTCACTAAAAACCTGTAGACATGTACTGAGTTTTATTTAGCTGTGTACTTTATCACCAGGAGGCCACATTTAAAAAGATGCTGACAGGCAGAAAAGGTCTTTCAGTGAAAGAGGCATGGTTGACAAGGACACGTCTGCTTCTCTGTCCTCATTTAAATCCCATGGAGAAGGCCACGATACAGAATCAACCTTCATTAGTATCAGCCGTGGCCATGGAGAAGAATTAATTGTCTTTCTCTTAATGACAAGGTATATTAATGTCTGACAAATCATAACCGTCTATGTTTAGAGTTTTTCCTATGCAGTGAGGGACCCCATGGATACTGGCTGTACACATTTAAGGTCTAATAGCAGCATGCCAGGGTAATGTGTATATTCCAAAGGTAAGACAATGTTCATAATTTGTCAATCCAGAACAATCCAGAACAGCCACCACTCCTCGTCCTGATCTTAATCCACCCCGACATTACAACTCTCACACCTCTAGCACACCTGCTTCCTATTTTCTCACAAACACTCTGTCTATTTAAAGTGCCCATTTACCACCATCACCACCGCCCCAACCACACACACACACACACACACACACACACACACACACACACACACACACACACACACACACACACACACACACACCTCTGATTTTTGTTCTTATGTGTTTTGATTGTTTTTTTTCTATATTGCACAAGGTTGTTTCAAGTTCTGCCTGTTTTTGACCATGATTCTGTCAGTTGATTTGGGTTTTAATACAATTCATACCACCTGCCTCTGATTCTTTTCACAGTTTATGAATTTGGTGCTTGTTTTTGTCATTTGCTTTGGTCAGTTTTTGAGAGTAACGTATGAAACCTGCATACCCTGAGTAACTGGGTGATTTATATCAATTTTCAACACTACCTTCCAGTTATTTGCAGATATTTCAAATTTGCAATAATGAATTAAAAATACTACAGTAGCACATATAGCTAAAGTTTATTAAACGAGTTACCAGCAATGTGCAGTCTGATTTAATATGGTTGTGAGGCCTATAGTAAATGCAGATAGGCTACTTTTAGTTGGATTGCAGCTGAGTGAACAAGATGCAACATGGACTAAGTGAGAGGAAAAGATTCAGGAGGAAAACATCATGCCAGTGGTAATGAGCAGAGAGAAATGGAAGAGGGCAGAGGTACCGTTTGATCCGAGTCTTTGACTGCAAACTGGAAGGTGGGTAATCAGGTCACGTAGATTGATATGATAATCCTGAGGGTGAACCATGAAAGGTAAGGCTAACTCTGCATTGGCAGAGAGAGAGAGAGAGAGAGAGAGCAGAGGATAAGAAGGCAGGTGAGGATAGGGCTCTCTTCTGATGTCTTGAGCTATTTTCTGAATTGTTTCCAGGAGTCTTTTAGGGCAAAACACAGCCATGAATCTTCTCACACGGCATGTTGTGTGTCTGTACATTTATGTAAGCATTTCTTTTTCCACTATGGCAGACTCATATGACAGATTCACTAATTACATCTTTATATAAAGCAACATTCAGCCTTGTAACTATCTTGATGCTCCATCAAGAATGTGACAGACATATGACACAATAATATTTTTCTATAACTCAAATAAAATGAACAAACCCCTTTTTCACCCCTATCTCAAACCATTCACAAACCCCTCTTCACACTATGACGGATACAATAATGACTATACTCTTTATATCTTTGTACCAACATGATATATCAGGGTTCTTCAAATATGGCCCTTGAGGTCCACTGTCCTGCAGAGTTTAACTCCAACCCTAATCAAACACACCTGAACAAGCTAACCAAGGTTTTCAGGATTACTAGAGAAAATTACAGGCAGGTGAGTTTGTTGATAAACTCTGCAGATTTGAAGAACCCTGTCATATATCATTCTTCACTGTTGCCAATATCAAATGTAGTAACATTTTAGACCTCATTGACATGAGCTATTGTATGTCAATCATGAACGTAATTACTGTAAAATACTGTTCTAAATACTGCTTTATGATGCTTATAATGCATCTATTCATTTCTGAAAATGCGTGAATAAAATAGGCTTTCCCCCAGATATCTACTAGCACTAGATCTGTCACTGGTGGATTCTAGTTTTTTAGAAAATTTTTCTAAAAAATTTTTAGAGCAGAATGCTACTATAGAGGACTTATTTCAATGAAAATCTCAGGTTCGTATCTGGTCCCCCATCAGAGATATTCAACGAGGAA
>CM074946.1:11850464-11870773 GCA_037577455.1 Pangasius macronema
TAATCAATTCTCTTTCCGGCTCAGACTGCATTGGTTAAGCTCATGGGGCGGTCACGTGATGAACGAACGAATCAGACTCGAAGACTCGAAACAGGTGAACTAACTCCAGTACAGAAGCTATATGATGTTGCGCATGCGCGACTGAACGAATCCCCGAGACGACTCGCTCTTCCCGAGTCACGTTAAAGATTCGTTCAAAATGAACGAATCGTTCAAGAACGACCAAGCACTAGTTTCTATCACACACACAAAATTACACGCACAAATTCACTGATTAAATACAGAATATTTCTCTTTCCACATTAGATATCAGTAGAAATGGTCATATTGTAGTGAGTGTTTGCACTTTTTTACTTTGCATCAGCTTATTAGGGTTTAATTAGGCACGCATTTCTAAAACTTGCACCATGATTCTCAGAAGTCCCCCAAATACTCCAAACCTCTGTGGTTTCCTACAACAAAGGCAGTGGAGAGGAAAAGCACTGCCAGTCCACGCAAGCTACACACAATGTTGGTGTTCCACATGGTATGTGACTAAATGGAGCCTTTCAACCCTGGGTGACAATAAATGGAGCCCAAACTAGTAGTAGCCATCACAAGCACAAATGCTCTAGTCCTCGAGCTGAAGCAGATGACACTGGAGGATTAGTGTTTTATTGTACCTTAGCCCCACTGGCCACAGTTCTTATGGTATAAAACCTTACCCGTGAAAAGGTGCTCTGTAAGGACAGGAGTGACTTCTTCCGCACAAAAATACCTTACACATATTTTGTAAAAGATAGCAATACATCAGTTTCTGCATTGTTTCTTTGCAGCGGACCGTACAATTCAGGCAAATGTATTGCTACTTTATTCCTTATAAGCCTCTTAGATAAGGATATGAGCATATTTTGAAATTCAAAACAGCCTGCAAATATTTCATATAAAAATGGTCTCACAGTTCACTTTACAAGAAAATGCTCAATCAGTGAATGAGGATCTCTGTGACCTTGACAAACTAATGTTTCTCTATTCAGCCTTCCTGTCCAGCAGAATGTTTTGTATCAAGTCTGTTAGATTCGAGGTGTAAATGAATGTGGTAGCTTTATTGTTGTGGCTAGGGTCAAGTATAAAAGCTCTCTGGGTCTCATCAAGAAAAAGGAGATTTATTTCTGATTTGAACACACACACACACACACACACACACAGGAGAAGGAGTGAGCTGAAGATTATCTGATATTTGTCTTTTCAGTCATAGGAGAGAAAGAGAGAGAATATGGCTCTTCTTAAATTTCTCTTTGTTTTTTCCTTTTTCATTTCTAATCTAAGTATGAACATTATAAACATAAACAAAAAATGTATTTGCTGGAGAAGTTATAGTATTTGAATAAAGCTGAAAAGGCATTTGTGCAGCACAGCTCCAGGGTCCATGGTTCAATCTTGAGCTTAGGTAACAGTCTGTATGAAATTTCTGTGCAATTCTGTGTCCATGTGAGTTTCCTCTGGGTTCTCTGGTTTCCTCCCACCTTCTGAAGACATGCCAGTGTGTGGATTCACTAAATGGCCCCTACATGTGAATGAGATCCACTATGACCCTGTCTGGGTTAAATATGTTACTGAAGATGAATGAAGGACAAGGCATTTTTTTTTGGTTTCATGTTTAATTATTCATGTTTAATTATCCAAGAATACCTACAGTACATCTGTGGATAACACTCCCAAACAAATCCAGGATTCAGTCATTGAGACACTAGAAACTAATACCAATAACCAAAAATATTCAGCTCACACTGTCACATGGGTCTCCTATGCAATAAATTTTAGGTCTATGTGCAGTTGAATGTGCAGTTTGCTTTTGAACGGCATGATTTAACACATGGATTTTGATCGCACACAGTCCTCGCTTTTTCCATCTTCCATCAAAATACTTCATGAGGTTTGCTACAACTTGGTAAGTGATGACTTAAGAACTGGCAAGAGCTGTCAATTAAAATGATAGGCAGGTACCAGCCTGAGGAGAGCACTCTGAATGTTTTTTCTGCTTTGCCTGACAAAGAACGTTGAGAACATGTGAACCTGAAAAAGTTTCACGCTCAAATACAAATTTCTAGGGTTTTTATTTGCAATCTTGGAGGAGATTTCACCTGCTTTTATACAGTGTCTTAACTATAGAAATATAAATTGTGTTTATTTCAAGGTTAGACATTTGCAGTTTCTTATGATAATGAAGGGCCCAATACTCTTGAAATTCCTTACCTCCATAAGCGGTAAAATTGCTCATATTCTCTAAAGCTGTTCTGAACATGCAAGGAGTATCTGTCTCCTTGCACAGCATCACACTTCCATCTCACCTCCACCCCCTCACCGATTAGAGATTACCCTCCCTTATGAGAGTTTACAAAGGTGACCCTTATTTCCTGTAAGACTGTTTTTGCTGCTCCATCAAGATCAGCTCCCCTGTAAATAAATAAAAAATAAACGAATAAAATCCCTCTGGACCTGTCATCTCATCCTGTAGGTACTGCATGAAATGTAAACATCCCAGAATTTCAGTCACAGAGCTCTTTTATCAACCTGATGGGAGGTGATATTCTGTAAGCAGACGGGCAATCTGCACATCATCAGTCAAGGGTGGGTTGCTGAGGAGATGGAAGATACATGCAGTCCCCACAGCCACAAGTTGAGTCACTGCATCAATAACTTTAATGCTCTGAGCACAGAAGCAATGCTCACAGCCTAGCGTCTTTAATTGACACAATCTAATTTCAGATGCGCCAGCTGATGAGCCTCAGTGTTCAATTCTCTGGCGTGCACTGCAAGCCTGCATCTTCCTTCTGAAAAATTGGTTCAACATTACCATTTGATTACAAACAGGAACACAGTGAGTTTATAAAGCTGTGGAATGAATAGGTGATATATCTCTGATCAAAAATGTTCACCTCCATTTTCCCATAAGTGGAAAACTTAATACACACTCAAGAGAAGGTGCAAATATTTCTATCTGATTCTACAGATTTTTGTTCCACACGTATTTCAAGCAAATATGAATCCAGTCTAAAAAGATTAGTCAGGCCGAGCCCAGGGAAAATTACATTGGTGATTTCCATATTAGCTTTGTATTTTCAGATAATAGAACCAGCATTCTGTCACCTCTTTACTACACCTCCTTACTTTTTATGTATAGGTCATTGAGATTACCTGAAAGTCTTTTGTTTTTGTTTATATTTTTATATTTACATTTCATTTGAATCAGGGCAGATAAGTAGAAAAAATGCATTGTAATGCAATATTTCAGTGTTAGATTTAACTTGCAGAAAGACAATTTTATTTTCCATACCTGTAGGTTATTCTGTTTGAGCTTTGTGCAGTTATCCAAGGGAAACAGCTCTGAAAAGTATAATGTGATATATAGGTGTGAAAATTACACAAACATCTCCCAAAACATCCATAAATGCACAAACACGTGTACCCATGAATATTAGTAACTCACAGATGATCAGCAGCAGCTTCACTGCTTTTTGGCACAAAATGGCAGACACTGCTAAAGTTGCTGGAAGTTAATGGATTCCACAAGATGTTGGAAATATTCCTTTGAGATTCTGGTCCATGTTGGCATGATTGCATCATGAAATTCCTGCAGATTTTTCAGGTGCACTTTCAGGTGAATCTCTCATTCTACCACATCCCAAAGGTGTTCTATTGGATTCAGATCCGGTGGCTAGAAAGGCCACTGAAGAACACTGAACGCATTGTAATGTGCATGGAACCAGTTTGAGACAACGTTTGCTTTGTGGCATGGTGCATTATCATGCTGGAAATAGCCATTAGAAGATGGGTAAATTGTGGCCATGAAGGGATGCACATGATCAGCAACAATACTTAAATAGTCTGTGGCATTCAAGCAATGATTGGTTGGTATTACTGGGCCCAAAGTGTGCCAAGAAAACATTCCCCACACCATTACACCACCTCCACCAGCCTGAACTGTTGACACAAGGCAGATTGGTTCCATGGATTCATGCTGTTGGAGCCAAATTCTGACCCTACACTGAAAACCCTAACAAGTTGACTGTACTCAGTTGATTGAGTAAACTCATTCCCTCAAGTTAATTGAGTAATGGGGTCTCCCAAAACCTGTATATTTAAGTTCACTTAAGCTAATGCTCATGCAGACTGTACTTAAACTGTAAAGTTTATGTAAAAGTTCACCTAACCTGGTGTTCTTATAGCGTATTTTATCGTATACTAACCATCAATCGAACCCAGGCCATGGCGGTGAGAGCCACTAGTCCACCAGGGAACCAATATATTGCAATATATTAAATTAACTTAACTTGGTGTTTATTTCAAGTGTACTTAAGTACAGGATGTCCCAAAAGTCTCCATACACAGGGGAGATGAACACTGTATCAAAATGTAACTTTATTTACAAAACATCCTCTACATGATTGCCATTTGTGTGTAAATACACATGGAGTCGTCTCTCCTAATCTAGAACTTCACTACACCGGCACCAGCAACAGCCGAGCCAAGAGGACCGCCTTCTGCAATTATCTACCAATCAGTGCATTAGTTCTCTTGTTGCTGGGCAGAACTCCTTGCATGGCCAATCACAGCAAAGAAAGACCAGAGTGAGCTATTTTAATGAATCATGATTTTGAGTTCAAAACACTTGAAATCTTAAGTTTATGTATTTTGTAGGTAAATAAGTTCGGATTTTTGATTTATGGGTACAAAATGCAACATTTTAAGTAATGTTTAATCATGATTACTCGATAGTTTACATAAAGACAGCATTAGGGTTTACAGTGTACCATCTGTGTGCCGCAGCAGAAATCGAGATTCATTAGACCTTCAAGTCTTCGACTGTCCAGTTTTGATGAGTCTTTGTCACTGGAGTCTCAGCTTTCTGTTCTTGGCTGACAGAAGTGGAAGCCGACATGGTCGTCTGCTTTCATAGCCCATCCGCCTCAATGTTCAATGTGTTGTGCATTCTGAGATGCTTTTCTGCTCACCACGATTGTACAGAGTGATTAACTAAGTTACTGTAGCCTTTCTGTCAGCTCGAACCTGGCCATTCCCTGTTGTCCTCTCTCATCAACAAGGCATGTCTGTCCGCAGAACTGCCGCTCACTGCATGTTTATTCTTTATTGCACCATTCTGAGTAAACTTTAGAGACTGTTGTGTGTGAAAATCCCAGGAGTTCAGCAGTTATAGAAATGCTCAAACCCTTTTAATGTGATATAGCAACCTACAAAATTGAACAAATAGAACAAATAGAAACACCTTAAGGGAAAAAAAGAAAAAGCAAAAACGTACAATAACCTGATTGCACAAATGTTCATATGCCTTAACTAATACTTTGTTAAAGCACCTTTTGCTTGTAATAGAGCACTCAGTCTTTATGGGTAACAGTCTACCATCTTAGCACACCTTGATTGGACGATTTTATTTCACTCTTCCGTGAAAAAAGGCTCCAAATCTATTAAATTGTGAGGGGATCTCCGGTGCACAGCCCTCTTCAAGTCATTACACAGGTTTTTGATAGGATTTTGACCTTGGCTCTGACTGAATGTTGATCTTCTTCTGAAGCCATTCTTTTGTTGATTTGGATTTGTACTTTGGGTCGTTATCATGCTGGAAAGTGAAATTTTCAGCTGTCTAATAGAGACTTGCAGGTTTTGTGCCAAAATAGATATATTAGTAGGTATTTGGTATTTGGACCTACGCATAATTCCCTCTATCTTGACTAGAGCCCCAGAGAAGCAGCCGCATATCTTGATGCTGCCGACACAATACTTCACCATGGGTATGGTGTTTGTTGGGTGATGAACTGTTTTGTTTTTACATCAAACATCTTTTAGAATTGTGCCTAAAATGTTCTACCTTGGTGTCATCAGACCATAACACATTTTGACACATGTTTTGGGGTGATTTAGGCTGGCTTGAATGTTTTGTTTTGGTTTTCTTTTTTTGTGAGAAAGGGCTCTAGCCACTCTACCCCATAAACCAGATGCACAAGAGATTGTTGTCATATGCAGGAAGTGAGCAATACCTGCTCGATATTCCTGCATTTCCTTTATCATTGCCATATGGCTCATGGCAGCCTCCCTGATAGATTTTCTTGTTGGCGTTTTGTATATTTCACTGTGATGTCACTGTGGTGCCCCATTTTCCCCATTTGTTGATGATGACCTTCACTGTGTTCCAAATTGTGGTTTCAACAGTTGGATGAAACAGTTGAATGAGACCATACCATCTGAAAGTTTCTGAAAAGTTTTGCACTAGATTTTGTGATAAAGTGACTTTTTTTTTTTTTTTTTTGGGGGGGGGGGGGGGGGGGGGTTTTTAAAAAAAAAAAAAAGGGCTAAAATTTCATATTTATTTAAAAAAGATTACAGGTTTTTTTTTACAATTTTAAAAAAAAAAAAAAAAAAAAAAAAAATTTCGCAAANCCCCCCCCCCCCCCCCCCCCCCCCCCCCCCCCCCCCCCCCCCCCCCCCCCCCCCCCCCCCCCCCCCCCCCCCCCTAGACTAAACTACAAGGGCTAAATTTGCTTCTGTAGTTAAATCAGCTTCCAGGTTTTTATGGACCTTTGTCACATTACTTCCACAATTACATGAAGTTGTGCTTATCCTATATTTCTATTTAATTTGCTATAGTGGGGTTATATATATATTAAATAAGATAAATGTAAGTCGCTCTGGATAAGGGCGTCTGCCAAATGCCATAAATGTAAATGGTTATATGAAATATAGGCACCATTAAGTAAAAATAGCAGACTTTGACAACTTAGTTCATAGAGTCCTTGCACAATGCCATGAATCTCACTGGGTGAAAACAGATGAATGATCTATTCTATTTAAAGTGAAAATGCTCTCTTTACCTACAAACACTGATAATTCATTTGACGTGTAAAGGTAATCAATAATGCTTAAAATTCATAAACTGATTTAAGTTTCTATTATACATAACAAAGAGGAGATATTCAGTTTTTATATACTTGTCTCTACTGACCCCAAGTCTTTCTTCTGTCCTTATAACCTACACTGTTTGCTTCTGGGTTTGTTTTCTTAACTAGTCCAGGTCCACAGAGCCCCACTTGGCTTTTGCCAAGAAACAATACTCCTGCTAATGAATTTCCAATATTCAACATCTACCAGCTCAAATAAATCATCATAAAACAGCATCTTGGGCCTGTCATTGTCAAGTGTTGCAGAGACTTGTGGAGGTATGAAGGGACCTCGGCCATCACATGACTCAGTGAAGCAGAGCCGACAGAGAAAAGCTGTCTCCCCCCAGGCTGCTGGGCCTGGGGGAGAGCTGCAACTAACATTTCAAAATGGATTCATGTCCAGCTCTGCTGCAAAAGAGCTTTCATTCAGCCAAATGCCCATGACAGAGGCACACATGTTGTGAATGAGCAGTAGATACTGTTTGTTATGCAGAAGATTTCCATTATCCTTTTCCTTGAAGAGAATACACCTGGGTGTCAAGATCATATGAATTTAGGTTTCTGAATGCATAACTGAGTTAATAGCTCAGTGAGAGACTGGATTCCCATCCCCTTGAGAATTAATGCAGCCAGACTTTCAGTTTCTGTATAATTCAAAGGTAAATCTGCAAGTCATCAGAAACTCTGAGCATAAACATAAGCTGCATTTGGCCATCTTGATGCAGCTTGGAAGCTATTGATCTTTAGCTCATTGAAATATTCATATCCCCTGCAAATATCCGAGCTGTTATTACAGTTCTACATCCTTTTTTGGGGAGAGAATGAGAGGCTTTCGCAATTCTTTTCACACTTTTGACATTCCTCTCTCTAGCTGAGACAGAAGCACAAATATTTCATAGCCTTGACACCATTTTCATGTTATTGATTTTCCTATGCAGCATCAATTATTCACACTGATGACAGAAGGTGAAATAAATAGTGGCCTCTTGGATTCAAAGTATTAGGTAGTCTTTCTTTTCACAAAATAATACATAAAACAGCCTTTCTCCTGCAATTCCACTGAACCAGGAGATGATGACTGTTTGATTTTAAAAACATGCTTTTAATGGTCCCCATAAGGCTGAGAGCAATAGATTTTTATCTAAATGCATTGTTTCATCTCTCAAAAGCAGATATCCAAAGATTATTAGTGTGTTCTTGTGACAGTGATGGAATAGGATTCTTTCTTTCTTTCTTTCTTTCTTTCTTTCTTTCTTTCTTTCTTTCTTTCCCTCATTGCCTCTCTCTCTCTATCTTTCAGCAATAATACTGCTAATAATAATAATAATAATAATAATAATAATAATAATAATAAAACTTTAGCAGTGCACCACATACTACAACACCACACCCGCCCCAGTGATGATCAAGAAGCATGGACTCTTAATAATGTAGTTACGCAGTATTTGCAGTTTGTGCTTATGATTAACCAGAGACATAGGAAAGACAGAATAGAGAAGATACATGATGAAACTTATCCCAGGCTGATCATAGCCGCTGAGCCTCTCTGCTCTGGGAGCCCTTTGATATGTGAGTTGGTTAGTCCCAGCTGCTCCTTGGGCCGCCATGTCTTCATCCTCCCATCCAGGTGCCCTTTTATTAACCTTTGACTCTCTGCAGCTCTCTGTTTGAAGAAGCTGGCATTATACTGGCTTATCGCCCTGGCTACAGAAGAGCCTGTGTTGCTTTTTCTCAGCCGTGTCTCGAAACGTGCTTTGAGTGTTAGCAGAGTCTGTGTTATGAAGCTCTTCACTGCAAGATCGTAAATTTTGTGATAAGATGCTGCATAATATGAAGTGTCAGTCATTTGCATTGCTTGCATTCGTACTTTTTAAAACTGAGAAGTATCTGCATATTTCAGCTTAGCAATTAAGAAGGTGCTTTTTGGTCATAAAATCTGAAATTTTGAGCTGGTAGAGACATGGGAGAGAGAAAGAGTGAGTGGGGTCTAGATTATTTCTTCAGCATTGAAATATTTCAACATTGCTTACTGTGACCTCCAGAATTATTGGCACACTTCATGAAAAAGAGCAAAAATTAATAGATAAAAAGAGTAACACATGCAATCATTCAATAGGTGATACTCTGAGTTCCAAAATACATGGACAATGTATAGTTTTATTTAAACAGGTTTTTTCAGTAAAGTAGTGCAATTTTTCTGCAAATCCAGATTTCAAAATTAGTGGTACCCTTGTATTTAATATTTTGAGACACCAACCAAAAGTTCACTGACTGAGAGGAACTCACTTGCTGGGAAAACACAAATAATTGTTCAGCAAATGCCCTGTCGAGAGGGTGCATATGCCCAGCACAATGGTATCTTCAACTAGAAGTGGTGTCCCAGATTTGGGAGAAGTTTCATAGGGCACAGTTGGACCTCTTTGCCAATGTCAAATCAACAAATCACTGACCATGGTGCTCCCTTGCCTTGAACAGTATGCTAAGCCAGGTTTTACTGACACATGATTGGTCACACAGCTAATTGTAAGGGTTTCCACCTCTTCTGCTGATTCTGCCTACATTGCACAGAATTTCAATAATCCAACTACACAGTTGTCCTTGAGGCCTCAAAGTGGCCTGCAAGGCCTTGTTTTCCACTGATGCTCTCACTAGGTGATAGAATGTGCCTTGGTCGTTTCCTTCTAAAGAGATCTATTGTCCCAAATTTGCAGAATGATTTGACACCCTGGGCCAGGTTACCTAGACAGCAGAAAGACATCATAATATTAGCCTACTCCCTACCCCTACCATGAAATGCCACCGTATGCCAAATAAGGCGCAAGGCTACGACCGACATCGGCCACTGCACACCACATAATCACAACACTCACATCACATGACAGTCTGTACCTGATTCATTTTTATGTTACATATATTGTTTTCATTGCCTGTTATTGTTTTAGCCCAATTCATGTCATGTTTATGTTATTGCCTTGCTTCGCTACTCCTTGTTTTGTTTCTTTACTTTTCGTGAGTTTTCACTTGTAAAAAACTAAGTCTGGGACCATATCCCACCTCTCTGCCCAATTGAGGATGTCGCTCTGTCTTTTTGCTTGGCTGAGGATGTCCCTCTATCCCTCTGCCCTGCAGTGGCTGCCATTACAGCTCACTGCCTCGCCATGGGCATCACTCATCCATCTCCTTGCTCCTCTTAGGACGTCACTATTCCACCAAGCACTGCTTTGGATGTTGCCCCGCCCTCCTACTCCGCTGAGGACATTGGTCTGCCTCGTTGGTCCGCTGAGGACTTTACTCCATCTCCTCGCTCGGCTGAGGATGTCAGAAAAGCTTAAGTTAGCACTTGCACGCACACACACACACTCATACACACACAAAAAAAAAAAAAAACCAACAGAGTTTTGGACTGATGGTATTCCTAGCTTGTGTCCTAGTGAGCCAATATCAGAATGTATTTTTGATAGACTTCAAAGCACTATTGTAAGTCGCTCTGGATAAGGGCGTCTGCCAAATGCCATAAATGTAAATGTAAAAGCATCTCAGAATGCACAACACATCAAACCTTGAGGTGGATGGGCTGCAACAGCAGAAGTTTCCTGAGGCTGAGGCTATCATGGGCACAGACTCACCCAAACTGGACAGTTGAAGATTGTAAAAAAGACCAGGTATTTTTTTTTTTCCTAATCTTCAACTGTCCAGTTTGGCTGAGCCTCAGATTCCTGTTTTTGCCTGACAGTGGAACAGTGTGGTCTTCTGCTGTTGTAGCGCATCCACCTTAGGGTTTTATGTTTTGTGGATTCTGAGATGTTTTTTTGCTCACCACTGTTGTAAAGAATGATTATTTGACTTACTGTATCCTTCCTGACAGCTCTAACCAATCTGGCCATTTGGCCGTCTCTTATCAACAAGGTGTTTCAACACACACAGAGCTGTTGCTCCCTCAATGTTTTTTTATTTTTGCAACATTCTGAGTAAACTCTAGAGACTGATGTGTGTAAAATTCCCAGGAGATCAGCAGTTTCTGAAATACTCAAACCTGCATATTTGGTACCAACAACCATGCCACAGTCAAAGTCATATAGATCACATTTTTTCTTCATTCTGATGTTTGATGTGAACATTAACTGAAGCTCTTGACTTATAGCTATGTTTTTTCAAGAGCAGAACCAAAACAAATTCAACATTCTTTTCTGTCAATCTGCCGCTCCCCTCTCCCCCATTCTCTGACCCCTGTAGACCTCCACACAAAGGGAGTTACATTACTTTGACTCACTGTGCACATGTTCATAAATCAAATCCAACCTTGTAAGTGGTGCTCTCTCACTCGCTTTCAGAAACTGTGCTCATTTCATAACAGCAAAGTTAATCAACAAGCTTATTAGGGCTCTCACTTGCTAGGTAGCACTGCAGATAGTCTAGAGTGCTGGGGATTTTACATAACTTTTCTCTCTGCCGTGTCCTCTATCTCTCTTCTTCTTTGCTCACCATTGTTCCAGTTTTCTCTCACTGCCTCTACCATCTCTCTTACTAACACAGCTATTTTATTCCAAATAGGTCGCCTCAGACTTTACTTTGTTCTACCAGTGTGAATGACTGACTCCTTTGACTGATCATCCTTCCTTCCAAAATGACAACAAACATCAGTATGAGAAAAAATATTTTGGCTGATGTATCACTATCATATCATATTCTGTAGACTACGAATGGTACCTTGGAATATTAACAAATATTAATGATTAATTTTTTAATGTTTCCTTCTTCACAGTATCAAGAGTGTAGCTATTTGTACTTCATTATCATGCAAATTAGTGGATCAAGAAAAGTCTGCAGATTTCTCAGTAATAACAAGTTCTGCTTTATTTTAAATTAAATTGTTAAATTGAATTACACACTGTAAAAGAGACAAAATGCTATTTAGTTTTAATTTTCCTTAATAAATGGAAAGCAATTAAAATATATACAGTACATATAGGCTTTATACATACTGGCTCAAGTTGTAATGCTTTCATAAGCAGGTATACTTTGTATCTGATCTCCCTCTCTCTTTCACCTACCTTCTGTCAAATTCACATATTCTCTCTCACAGAAATCCATAAATGCAATGTTATTCTAATCGTGTTCAATGCAGGAGTTCAAAGAGGGTTGTCAATGCATTTGTAATGAGTGCTCTTGCTAATCACATCATTACGTAGCCTGCTTCAGTAAAGCCACTGGAGAAAATTTTGCTCAGTTCTTCAAAGCTGGGTGCTTAAGCATCCCACAATCCTCCTTGGGCAAACTGTTGTTTGGTCTGTTAATGCCAAAGGCTTTTGTTTACCATACAACAAACCATTTCGATAATTTAGAGAATACTGTTTGTTTTCGTGTGAGAACAAAGGATGGCTGTCATCTTTTCTTGATAGTGTTGATGTTGATGATGTTGATGATGATGATGATGATGATGATGATGATGATGATGACTAGATTAGAATAAGAATAAAAAAGAATAAAAAGTACACTCATAACTCACATGAATACAATTTGTATGAAAAATGATGAAGATTAAGGTTAGGATTGGGGCAGAGTTAGAGTTCCTACCTTTTCTTAATTTTCTTACGTTTGCATGTAATCAAATTAAATTCAACCATGTTGACCATACTCATTCAAATTCAGGATTTCTCACCACACACACACACACACACACACACACACACACACACACACACACACACACACACACACACACAGAGATCCATTGTCATAATAAGTGATACTTGTTTAAATGTGTGAGCAGGTGGTTTGAAAGGAGAAAGGAATCCTGTTAATAAATGAGCTTTAATTACATTGGCAGCGAACCTCTCTGCTGTAGCAGTACAGATCTTGTTCCTGGTGTGAGCAACACAGGTTCAGACCAGCACCCTGTAGGAATATGCCTTGACACCAATTAACCTTGTATTTTGTTCCAGTGGCTATATAATTCTAAATCTCACAGACAAATAAAAAAAAACACTTATTTTGATATGTACAAACTACACTGGACTAGAACATGTACCATGATACAGGACGTCAATCCTGCACAACGGTAGTTCATTGTTTCATTATTATAAGTTGGAATTTCTTCTCTTGATAAGAGCCTCTGGCAAGCCCTTACATTATATAAATATATAGACACAGTATAAAAGACACATCCTCTACTACATGTCTCTGTGTCTCTACCAACTTTTGAAAATTTAGTCCTTTAAAAACCCTTATATATTTGTTTGCAAAAGACACTGATTAAAACAATTTCTAAAATATTCATTTAGCCCTGTTTGTTAGTTTGCAAGAGCTGTCTGTAAAAAATTGTCTCTTAAATTTTTTTTAAATCTTGCATCTGGACGGCCATAAATAACAGCACAAGTGAGTTTCTCTCGGGTTTCTTTTCTTGTGACTGATGCTCACTATACACACCACAACATAATTATGTCCTTGGAATCCAGGGATTTATTTACAGGAAACTACAATCATGATATGCCCATATCAAGAGCATGGATCTCGTTTCCTTTTCTTCTCATGGCTTTCAAGTAAAGACAGAATGAAGGTGAGGTAAACCATAGCAATTCAATTTTAAGCATTCTAAAGCATTCATCATTCCATGATTACTAGAATTAAGGATTTAAATACTAGTTAAATTGATGTGCTTCAATAGAATAACCAGTTACTGCATGACACTGACAAGTGAAAAGCTTTTGCTGAAAACTGATCACTTTGATGGGGACAAGAAATTTTTTTTTTTCTTTCTTGTCCCCATCAAAGTTATGCCTCTTTTATACAGGAAATCTTTTTTCACTTTTTGTTTCCTAAATATGCTGGTTCATTGGTTCCCATTGGTTCAATGGGAAACTGCCCCAGTGCAGACTCTCCCTTTTACGTGCAAGTATGACGGCTGACACACCTATGCGATCATTCCCTCATGATGCCCTGGTGTGATTAGATATTCACAGCCACAGAAGTTACCAAGCCATAGACACATACACATGCAAACAAACAAGCATGTATATATCATGACAAAAGACAGTTAACTCTGTCCCTGAAGTCGGTTATGCAGTAACATATATTGGAATGTGT
This sequence comes from Pangasius macronema, assembly GCA_037577455.1. Taxonomy (NCBI): domain Eukaryota; kingdom Metazoa; phylum Chordata; class Actinopteri; order Siluriformes; family Pangasiidae; genus Pangasius; species Pangasius macronema. The sequence goes on from CM074946.1 coordinate 11,864,483, forward strand.
CTATCAGATAGAACGAAGTGCTCCCAGTGCTCATGTCTTACAGACTAGATGCTACAACACTATTACCCCCATACATCATGTGAAATTAGCAGCAGGAGCCACCGTCAGCCCAGACATTGGCACTTAATCTTGACTTTTTGGCAGAGTGTTGCCATAACGGGTCAAATGACAGCCATTAATCAAATGTCCCTGGAGCCATGGGAGGGAGCATGTGAGTGGAAAATTGGGGGGTGCATTGCGTTGCTGCTGTGTAGAAAGGATGAGGGCTGGTGGGGTTTGGGGGCATGAAAACAAAATGAAAGCTTCTCCTAGAAATAAGCCCACTCATAAACCCTAACCCAAGGAAATAATCCAGTCTATTTCATAAAAGATTAAACCTCTTAAAGAAGATGGATTGCCTCATTTTCTTTATTTAGCAGGCTTAATCCTAGATTATGGAGATACGACTTGAAGCTGGGAATTTGCAGGAAATTTGCAGCGTCTGAAGAGCAGTTCAGGTGGATAGAGGTTGTCTTTACACAGGGCGGCGCAAGAGGCTTACTTCTTTTATCCTCAGGTCACGCATGTACTTGTGATCTTAATGTTACACAGAGCAATTAATGTGAGTCATACCTGGAATGAGGGTATTCTTCAGACAGGTGACAAATTAAAAGGGAAAAAAAAATCAACAAAAAGTGTCTTATTAAGTTATTCGGGGACCACAACGAGCTACCAGAACAGTCTCAATTCAACTTGGCATTGATAATACTAGTCTCTGGAGAAGTAATGGAGGGATGGATTCCATTTTTCGAACAGATATTTGCTCAATAGGTATTTTAATGGTAATGGAGAGCAAATACAGAATAACTTTGTATTGATTTGCAGTGACCTAAACCATTCCTGCAAAATGCCTCCCACAACATAATAAACCACCCATCTGTATACGGAGGATGTCTCAGGCTTTTTGGTCCATAATCTATAGTATACTATATCCCTGCTCAGCTAGGCAAATACTCAACAAAACCCTCACCCTCATACACAGAGTGACACACACTGATCTCTCTGGTTAGCCGTCCTGGTGGCTGTCAGGCTGTTGATGGACAGTTGCTGTCCCCTGAGTGATTAAAGCATGGAGCCAAGTGAACTGTGATCTAGTGAACTTTATTTCTAGTGGCAGCCCAGATGTGCCTTGAATGCCTGTTGCAGTGGCCATCTTGAATCATGAGTCTGTACAGCACATCAGCAGTCACTCCTACATCACTGTTAAGGATTTAACGGATTCTACCAAGCAACAGTGTTACTTCAGAATTGTTTTATGAGTGTTTGTTAAAGTCCCTTCCCAATATGTGCAATTTAACTTCTGTAACTGTTACACAAGCACAAAATTCTTTTAGGGGACCTTTCAGCCTTCTTCCCACTGGCATATTAGAAGAGCCATCAATAAAGAGGAATCCACACTGCCTTTGTATCCTGATAAAGAAGATATCAATTGTGAGACTCCAACCCATCTGTGAATAAATCCCTCCAGTCTGCCGGATTTTACTCCTAACTCCCTCAAAATCCTGCCCTGTGCAACATCACAAGAGAAACCATGCTGGGATATTACATAGTTCATTAGAGCCGTACAGCACTGCGCTGTGTTCTCTCTCTCTCTCTCTCTCTCTCTCTCTCTCTCTCTCTCTCTTCTCCACTTTTCACATTTGACATCCTAAGTACAGCAAATTTAATCAGTCCCAATGGAAGTGCTTCCATACTTAAAGGTAAAGTTTTATACATTTAACAAACCATTATCTAAAGTTTTAATGTATCACTTTTCATTCCACAGATGTCAATTGTGAATCATTTCAAGTTAACAAAACAGAAAGTTTTAATCTCTCCATGCTTTAACATTTTATGACCTTAATGATATTGCTAAATACGTTGCTATTGCCTTGATATGTTTACTGAAAGCATAAATGTATAATCATCAATATTTTGCTGCAATTTGGTGTCATGTCAACGCCAGAAACGGCATCCAGCTACACTACTCAACACGGCCGCTATGGACTACAACACCCAGCAAAAACAAAGACCGTCACGTCCAAGTTTGCCATCTTTCTAATCATGCACACCTGTACACGATCACTGCCTCACAGTATAAAAGGACTTTCAGCATAGAGTCACTTTGTGAAGTATATGCTCTGTGATTCTCTCCCAGTGACACTGTATCTGATCTTGTTTTGTGTTCATGTTTGCCTTAGCCTTGCCTAATCTATGCTGTTTGCTCATTGTCAGGCCTCTGCCTGTTTATTTACCATGATCTTGCTTAACATTTTGGAATCGTCATTGGCAGCATTGTAAAAACCAAACAGCATTACCAATTTATCAGATATAAATGTTTATATGTGGATTAAAAGAGCTCACAACATTAAAATTATACTTTATAATATTAACAGTAGTAGGAGTATTCCTTTTCAAATATACCCTGGAATCAGGAAACTACCAGGAACAAGACACGACAAAGTTTTTGTAATTATCAGATGGGTGCCAGTGACCTAACAGCAAATAAAAGCTGTAAAGATATTTTTAGTTCCTGGTCCCCTAAACAAGATGGTCAGGACCAGAAACAGGCATATATAAATGTATACAATGAACTGATGTTTTTTGATGATAGACTGAACTTTGGTGTAATGATATTGTCAGGTTAATCATTTTTTCAATCTTGTAACAAAAGACCAGCATGTGTAATTTTTATAAAATAATTACACATATTATTGACACAGCCAATTAATGTAGCGCAGTTAGAAAAGAAAGAGAGACCACGATGAACCTGACCTGGCAGATGGAAAGTGATAAATGTATGTGTGTTTTGTTGTTGTGTATGTGACATTATGTGTATGTGAGAGAGACTAAAAGAGAAACACTAATTAGAAGGCCTTCAGCATTTGCTCACACACTCCCAACTCTCAGGTTTGGAAGCTAGCATCTGGCAATTCATCACTGGAGGAGAGACGACGGAGCTTTGATTTCTCCTCAGACCTACAACGGATTGCAGATTGTGTGGGGAGGAGGGCATATAGCTCTGCCAAGCTCTCACAAGTAATGCATCTGAATATATCACTAGCACTGTGACAGGAAAGCAGTGGTGTGTTGTGTAGATGTAAAAACATAAAAAGGAAAATAGAAAAAAAAATGCTTACCATGACATAATGTTGTAATTCCTGTTCAGATAGGTTGACGAATCTTCTGATGTATTTCATAACATTTCATACAGAGCCTTCTAATACCATAATTATTACTAGTAAATCTGTGAAAGACCAGAGAAAGACCTATTCAAGTCTATACAGTTTTATTTATATAGCAATTTTAACAATATAGAGATTGAAAAAGTGGCAAAGAAAAAAACTCCCTAATACAACACGAAAAAGAAAGTATGTGTGAGAAAGCAGACGAGAAAGGGAACCCATCCTTTTTCTGGGTGACACTGGATAGTGGGATTTTGATCATTACAGTAGAACATCGTATAGAGAAAACGCAAATAGTACTAAGTGTGTTGAAGGGATATGGAATGTTTGGTGTGATCATATTAAGAAAAGGAATCCCAGGATAAGCATGGGACAGTTTCTGTGACCACAGCAGGAGTTTCGTAGGAAACAGAAGACTAAGATTTCCATATTATCCACTGCAACAGGAGGTTCCTGATACCATAGCTCAAAGTCAACGAAGCAGGTGGAGCAGAGCAGAAGTAGAGCATCGGGATGACTCAGGCAGGTCTAGAGGTTGAGGAGAGCCATGGCAGGAGGAAGGTATACAGGTCAGGCACTGTCATCACATTGGACAGCAGGAGAACATGTGCAGCTCTGCAGATAGAGAGAACAGATTATAAGGCATGAGTATACAATGGTTTAAAATAGGTGTGTATTGTGATCAGGGTATATACGAGGACTCTGGCAAGAGGGAGCCATAAAGTAACACAACATATCAGTGTCCTGCCACGCCACTTTAAGAAAAGGTGGATGGGGTGTGAGTGGTTTCAGCCTAGATATAAAGATGTAAAGATGCTATTCTATAAGTCGTATGATTTCAGTTCAGTTACAGTTAGGTGATCCGCCTGTCCGATCCTGAAACTGCTGTGCCTCTCAACCTACCACTTTTCTGAAGAGGTTGAGTTTCATGTTCATCCAACTGGAAGCACTACTCGGAAGAGAAACTACACTCCAGACTGAGGAAGATATCAATTTAACAAGGGAAAATGCAGCAATATAAATTAGGACCAGTTACGGAAGTCTTGACTGAATAATTCAGTGCAGAGTGCTTTGGTTTCGATTGGTTCTTTTCTTTAGTACTGTCCAACTTCATGTGTCCATATTATGAAGTTTGTAAATAGTGAAAACTGTTTAAACTATTTTAAGTTTTGCAAAAGATAACTCCTAGGTCCTGCCATGAGCATTTCTAGTCATATTAGCATTTTTGTCATGTTTTAGTATTAATTCTGTAAAACTTAACTAAGGATTCAACAATTACTTCAGTAGGAATGAATGAGCCAATAAACTTTAAGGGCTTTCCTCTATGTAGACCATAACACCTCCTGGTCCTTCTCCCCTTCTCTGAGCACCAACACTACTCTCAGAGGGTCTTGTGAATGATCAAAATGAAACTTAAAGCATCAGATGATTATAGCTTTTTCTACTGAAATAACTAGATTTTTGAGGAAATCGCAAAATCCTGAAGAAATCGAGTATAGGGCCCTGGTGGCCTGCGAATACTAATTAGTGAGAATGAAGAAGCATGATTAGCCCTTAGCCAGGACTGAGGTCAGGAAATGGCTTGTTGCCAGTCATTGCATCCTCATATCTAACTTTGCCTCCAGTAAGAGTGGCACAGGGGACATCAGCAGCTACAGAAAGTCTCCATCTGCATGATAAGATAAAACAAGAGAGGGCAAGGGGGAAAAAGCACCCAGTGCCAAGACTGCTGAGCACATGGTCTTGGACCGAATGAGTGTAATGAAGCCTGTCACTCATAGCACCGTTTGCGTAGGAAAGGAAATCAGCAAGAGAAAAGCCCATCTGCTGACACTGAAAGATTGCATATGTCCTGTCACTGTGAAATGTTGAAACTTTGTAGTAATAAATAGATTAAAAATGAACCTTCTTCCTCTCCCTAAAATGGTGCACATGATAAAGGAGTAACTTGAGTAGCAAGGCAAAATTCAGTCCTGCAATTGAAATTCAGATATAAGTGGCACGGTTAGATCCATAAGTCTGTTTATAAAGAGAGTAAACATATTATTTTTTAGAAACTTCTTGCACTGATCTACCAAATATGCTACCAAGGCCCTTTATCATTCTCCTCTCTGCATTACTGAGATGAAGTGAATTATAGCACAGTGCCCAGGCCTTTCTGTCTCATATCATTTCCCCAGTTTCTTAACAAACACCGGTGCTTTGGCATCACAATATACAAAGTCGGGTCTCAGAAGAGTTGCCCTTCTGCTTGAGAATTAAATAGCATTCCTTTAAATCAGTTCATGCAAATCTCATAGCCGAATTAGTTTTAATTTCAGAGTCAATGGAAATTTATTTAAAGGAAGCTGACTCCCCATTCTTCCCCTTCACATTCAGTTAGAGTGATTGTGATAGATTTGCCTGCCAGCATGACTGGGGTTTTATAGGCTAAGCTGGGACATGCCTAATACTGTATATATCTAGTGAGGGACGCAACTGTTTTCAGAAGTAGACTTGTAGTAGAATTGTGGGAAGTGGTAGCTCAGTGGATAAGACGTTGGACTTTCAGAGTTCAAATTCCAGCACCACCAAGCTGCCACTGCTGGGCCCTTGAGCAAGGCCCTTCACCCTCAACTGCTCAGTTGTATAAATGAGATAATTATAAGTCGCTCTGGATAAGGGCACCTGACAAATATGTTAAAATGTAAATAAATAAATAAATAAATGTCGAATTTCCTGTGGAGTATGGGTGCAATTATTTTAATTGCATCTAATTATGTCACTACAGAATCTGATGCAGCTGTGGCAGTAACAGCAAGTACATTGAATAATAGTTTATTATGTAAATATTTTTTGGAACAACGGATGGAAGTGGTTAGCAGGTCAGTAGGTCCCAGAAAGATAAAAGCTAAATCCTTCTCACCGCCTTTAATATACCATGAGTATTCCATCCTTTCCTGAGAACAAGAGCAGCTTTTTTTTTTTTTTTTTTTTTTTTTTTTTTTTGTTTTTTTGGGTTTTTTTTTTTTTTTTTTTTTCCCAAAAAAAAAAATATTTATTTTTTTTTTTTTTGTTTTTCTTTTCTTTTTCTTTCTCCCCCCCCCCC
>CM074946.1:11870873-11885459 GCA_037577455.1 Pangasius macronema
TCAGTTTGTCCCCCAAAGATAAAACCTAAATCCTTCCCACCGCCTTTAATATACCCTTTTTATTCCCTCCTTTCCTTAGCACAAGCTCCGCTTTTTTTTTTTTTTTTTTTTTTTTTTTTTGCTGTTGTAGGGTTTGCTCTAGCTGACTTCATTTATTTAGCTGTGTCCTTTTTAGAGATAATATAACAAATAGCTGGAGATAAATTATATTTGACAGCTTTGTTTTCAAGTGTAAGTATCAATTTCCTACAGAGGCTGAGATATCAGGGAGCAAACCAGCTGCACTCACTTGGCATTCTAGAAAGTGAGTACCAGCTCTTCCTCTGATAAAGCACTATATGCTTCACCCTTGCTTTGCTTTCGAGAATTATTTACCAGTGATTTGTTATGTTGAGGGTAGATTACTACATACATTTACACCATATAAACTATGGTGTCTTAACACTTCTTTTTATTACATGGCTTTACAGTGAGTAAACAAACAGTGTTATAACAGCAGACAATAGGTATTTAGTCGAATCATGTGCAGGAGAATAGCACTAGAGGAGTCAGATTTTTATCCCTAGGGTACCTGTTATTCAGGTGGTCCTGCAAGGTTCTGTCTGAGTCCCAAATAATTTTCTAGTCAATGTTAAAGTCCAGAACTGGATATGGCCAGAGAATAGCCTACCTATTATTCATCATGATAAATGACAAAGTGCTAGCATCGATAAGAGACTGTAGTGAAACAATCTAATCAAGATCTTAAACCATGAGCCTCATTAATGGTGAGATTCATGACCACACTAATGAGTTGCAGGTGAGAGCAAGCCATGAATATCAATTGCTGGATTGTGTCACATTGCACAGGTAAGTCTTTCAGAAGGAACAGAACACTTACTACAGGTAGCTTAGACTGAGTGAATACCAAGATGAAGAATACCAAACATATATGTAGAGAATGTGCAATCATTTTTCAAAAATACCAGTGACATAAAACAATGGGGCAATGGCACTTCTACACCCATTATGTCATTTATTCATTCATCTTCAGTTGTTGCTTTATCCTGGTAGGGATAGCAGTGGATCTGGCACCTATCCTGGGAACACTGTGTGTAAAGTGAGTGAATTCATCCCAGATGGGATGCCAGTGCATTGCAGGCCACCATTCACACACACACACACACACACACACACACACACACACACACACACACACACACACACACACACACGCACACACACATTCACACACTCATTCACACCAACAAGCAATTTAGCATAGCCAATCCACCTACATGCATGTTTTTGGGAGGTGGGAGGAAACCAGAGAACAAAAAGAAACCAAAGCATACACTTAGAGAACATGCAAAACCCCATATTCCCGGCTCCTGAGTTCCATGTAACCCAAGCTCAGGACTGAACCAGGAACCTAGAGCACATTACAGAATGAGACATCTGAATCACATGTGTGTGAATGGTGCCCAGTGATGGTCCCATCCAGGGTGTATTCCCACCTCACACCCAGTGACCAGGATAAAGCAGTAAGTGAAAGTGAGTGAATGAGAAACTGTAACCTTACTATCAAGAATAGTAAACATTATGCTTGTGTGATATAAATTTTTCCTTGATTAAGATTTTCTATTTTAAACTTTCGCAATAAACTATTTAATCACCCAGAACAGGAAAATGAGCATTTCCACCAATGCCAGGTTTAAGCAGAGGAGGGGAGTGCAGAATAATATTAGCAGCTAGATGGTGGATTTTTAAAGTGATTTTGCGGTTTAAAAAATCACATAACAGCACATTTTAATATAATCCTTTTAGAAATTGGTTGTCTAATGTTCACATGGCCGACATTTTCTCTGTTGATGCTGCTCAGTGTTGAGCTGGACAGCACAGGAGACTGCTGGTCAAAAAAGAAAGAAAACAAAACATTAATCACTTTCTAATTATCATCACTATTAGTACTATCAACATTATTTGGAAAGTGTGTACTTTGACAGGCTTATTTAATCTTTCGGGGTCAATTTTTTTTCCTCTTTTGTGAGAATGACCATTTTTCAGCTGACATTTTTAGTGCTATCCTAATAAATATAGTTTACAGATGTTAAATATATTGTATACTTGTCTAATGTTAGCTAAGTCAAACTTTGATATATTTTTATTTCACAACAATGAACTCAAAATATTCTCCATTAGCTGTGACTACTGTGCAAAATGGTTAATGGTTGGCAGGTCTAGGAATAAAATACTAATAATTGGTGATAAAGGCCAATGGACACTGTGTGTCAGGTCAACGCAGTATAGTGACTCCAGTTCCCAACATGCAGCGTGGCCTCCGAACACTACACACAGAATACCTCACTCTCAGTCACCGCACTTTTGATTGTGCACAACTGCATTCAATCACACACACACTTTAAAAGAGACTCTCAGTCACATAAACTTTGTGAAGTATACATTCAATTTCTTTGTGTCTTTGACATTACCAAGCCTGTTTATTCTCTGTATGATCTTTGCCGGTTTTGACCTTGACTTTGTCCTTTGTTTTTGTGCATTTTACCTCTTCTCTGACATCCTGTCTGTTGATTGCCTGACTTCTGCCTGTTCCTGGTTTTTTGATTCTTGCTCTACCTTTTTGGATTGTTTTCACTAACATCATTAAATGCTGCTTTATTTGCATTTGCATCTGTCTCAGCATTCATTACATGACTCTGTGGCAATGTAATATCATGTAGGGATGATATGATCATTTTATCTCACAAGCCTAATACACAGTTATTAAACTAACATAGCAATGAATGTTTCAATTCCAAAAAATGCTCCAAAATCAATTTGGTTTATTATTATTATTATTATTATTATTATTTTTATTATTATTATTCTGTTTGAAGGCCAGCCACTCCCTTCAGCTCCATATCCTCCATCTCAACACTCTCTCCAAAAAAAGCACATGCAACATTAATTTTTAATTATTATCTATTGGGCTAAATTCCTTTTACATATTAGAGTTGTATATGAGAAAACTGTATGCCAACTATATGTGGCAAAAAAGAAAACCCAGGGTAAGCTCTATTTTTCTTAATTATTTCCCCCATTTCTCTCCCTGCCAATTTGAATGAATTTTTTATTATTAATTTTTTGCCTCACTTGGGACCCCCCTTGCTAATGACATAGACATTGAAACATAAATACAAAAGCACACCCTAGGCGTTCCATGACAACTCATTTTCAATAGTCGACCAGTAATTCAAAAAAGCAGTTGACTGGCTGTCTTTCCCACAGTTAAATCAAAAGCTGTTTCAGTACAGGCTGTTTTATTAGTGTAGCAAATAACATGTCAAACTGCTATACACAACTACAAATTAAATGTCCTACTTCCTCTTTGAGCTAGCATTCACCACTGATCTGACTCTAAACTACATGAACAGGATTGGATAGTGATGTGCAAGCGTTCTTTCACACCGCACTGCTCACAATGGAATTCACTATGCCAGAGTGCGAGGATTTTATTCAAATTTTATTTATCTTTAAAGGACAACAAAAATAATTTCAGGATGAATTCCTTCAGGAGCAGGTGGAAAGTGCAAAGTACAAAGTGATATCAAAGTATTAACAGTCCATTAAAGAAATAATAATAATAATAATAATAATAATAATAATAATAATAATTAATAATAAAAAAAATCCCAACATAGTTTGTTGAGTGTAGAATTGTCTTAATCTAGTCTAAAGTACATTTAGTCTGCTTTTCTTACCATCTGCCTGAATCTCCTGCCTTATTGTTTTTTCCACCACCCCGACTACTCTACGGCTCCACTAATGAATGTATTAATCAACCAGCTGACTAATCTGTGTAACCCCTAGCACACAAACCTCATCACACAAACTTTGCTTACTGCAGGGGGAGAGAGAGAGAGAGAGAGAGAGAGAGAGAGAGAGAGAGAGAGAGAGAGAGATCATATATCGGACGTGGGAAATAAGGTACAAATGTGCCATATTAGCCATCACCATTTCAATATAGCACTAATTCAAAATTATGGGTGAAAAGAGCCAAGACAAATGTACCATTCTTGCTGCCAAGTGCCAACTAAATTCTTTCATTAGTTCTCTAAATGCAAAACTCGATCAGTATATTAGCGTATTTCTACTTGGTTTAGAACAGCTACAGGTTACAAACTACAGACTTCAAAGAAGATATCTGGTAGTTTTGGCACGCAAAATATTTCTCCTTTCATTTAGTAAGTCTATTAGCATGCTAATGAATAGTAATGAATATGAAAGGAGTATTAATATTAATGATGTCAGTGAAAACAGGCTTTGAGCTGGAGAACAAAAGGCACTCTATTTAACAATTTATTTGAAAAAAATAATGCAGCCATGATTTTTAGGGTAAAAAATAACTTGAGATGTGTTTCAGGGACACTCAGGAATACTACAAAAATGATAAAGGACCTTTAGATTGAAAAGTGTCAGTTACATGTAAAGCCGGGTGAGCAATCATTGCCTTACTGAATTCATATTGCAGTCATATCTATTCCTAATTCACTCTACAACTTTATAAATTGTTAAGTTTCCCACAGGAAAGATTAAAGGGTTTCCATGGTAACCAGGCTGACATCATGATTGCTTTGATCTGTACCAACATGAATGGTTGAGATAAGATACAGAGAGGATGCATTTAAGTAGATGTATGTATACAGGCTATATGTATACAATACTTAATTAGCCCAATTCCTGTTATGTAGTGGTAGACACTGGTTAGATAGATGTTTGATGAAAACAAACTTGGGAGGTAAAATGTGATTTGGTCCCGCTGTTTTGGCTGCATGCTCCATTTGCCCTTTGTGACACAGAAGGGGAGGACCAAGCATCAGGGATGAAGTGATGGGGAAAAAAAAGATGACACAGTACCCTCTGTGGCATGTGTCATTTTGCTTCTCTGTCCCAGCCTTAACACACAGCTGTTGTGGTGCCTGTGTTGGTGCTGCAAGATGAAGACCTGAGGACCTTCTTTCACACATAAGAGGTTACTGCACTCCAAGTCCCCTTACACATTTTAAAGCACTCCAACGTTTATCTTGACATGCTAAACAAACTAGAAACTGTTTGCCACTCTTAACCTTCCTCTAAAAAGATTTTTTTTAACCAAAAAGCTTTTGTTCCCTTTCACTACATTCCAAGCTGCTCTGCCTCTGTCATTGGAAACTGTCATTGGAATGTATGATGTATTATTGTATATTACATTTGTTCCAATTTATCAAATGAAATTCTTCAGTAATGTACTATAGTGAATGCACCTTATTGCATTGTTAGTGATGCAGCTTGTGCTCTGTGTACTTGATTTGAGAGATATGATTCAGACCAAGAAAACCCGCTGATTGTCATTAAAGCAGGATTGGGCTGAGCTAAACGAAAAACCCTCGGCCAGTGTTATTATTGCCCATATACAGTCAGTAATTTCACTGAATAATGAGTCTATTTCAAGTTCATTTAAAGCACTGTGAAGCTGGTTTAAGTTCAGTAAAAATAAAAGCACAGGAGTCACTGGTTTCCAATCCAAGGCTCTTAGCTTAGCTTGTTTTCTTGGCAGCGAGGCACTTTACCCTAACATGAAAACCTTGCTAACCTTGCTTTGGTCTCCACATCAGTCTGGGTCTCTTGAACCTAGTCTAAGCAAGAGATGCTGAATGTTAATCTGAATATTAATCTAATAGTGTTTGCAGGTCAAATAAAATAAATGCTCTAGATTTCTTAGAAGTTAGGGTAACATATAAAATAAGCAGATAACAGTAAGAAGAACGTGTGAATATGTCTTCCATTCCACCACCATGAAAAAAATTGCTATGAACAGTCACCATGAACATGATCATTCTGTTCGCCAGGTGCAATGCTGAGAAATCTCTTATTTCACAGTAAGTAAAATAGCTGAGATGTCTATCACTGTATCATTTGTAAAATCATTGTAAGTGAAACCCCAGTTATAGCACCAATGTTCATACATGGAATGGAAGTTACCTAAAAGGATTAAGCAGTCACATGTTCATTTTTCTTGGTGGAAATAGAGCAGAAATATTCCATGTTGCCATGTGGTTGGCTTTGCCACAGGCAGGCCTGGCCTTCTAGGCATTCTACACAGTCATGCAACACCTACACATGAAGCCATAGCTTGGGCACTAACATACTGCAGCATGTGCCAGCTATTATGAGGTATANAGGCTGTTAATCCACTAGTGAGGTCAGTAGATGAAATGGAATATCACAGGTTGGTGTACATATACATGTGTGTTTGTGTCAGAGTTAAAAAGATTAGGTAATGATTCTTATTCTTAATATTAAAGAGATTGTTAGAGACAGCTTTGCAATAGTATGTCTAGTTTAACCATGCAATTTTGTCTTCTTTTCATCAAAAAAAGTCACATACATATTCTAACACTTGCGATTGCTTTAACTATCACTGTCAACAGTAGCTTGGAATGTATATGCAGCGATTTTAAAGTTTAAAATTCAAGAAAATCTGGTCCATTTCATCAGAGGAGCCATTTCGATCCATTATAACATAAAGGGAATTTGAGACCCACACAATATTATGAAGCATTATTTAAAGGAAACTTTGAATGTAGAGCAAAGTCGATTCCCCCTTTTCCTCTTTTCTGAGTATCATTTAGACTATTCATTAGAATTCTACAACATGACCTGCCTCATAGTTAACATGTCTCCAAGGTTAACATTTTTAATTCAAGACTGAGGGGTTTGGGAAAGCTGCTCCTTTGAAGTTTCTTGTATGAGTCAGAAGGGAGGCTGCAAGGCCACTGAAAGACCGGCTACAATATTGACATTAAAACTCAACACACAGAATGGTGCCGATTGAAATTTCATATGCCTCCCTTAGGGCAAAGAACAGAGCTGGGCAAGCAAGTGTGAGATGAATAATGAAACTCTATCTATCTATCTATCTATCTATCTATCTATCTATCTATCTATCTATCTATCTATCTAGTAATATTATGTAGAAATCTCTCTATATATCCTCCATTCTGTCTATTTTCCTCTATTCTCATTCTTTATTTAACGTGGAACTCTCTTTTGTTTCCTCCCTGGTGTTCCTCTAAGCGAAACACTGGTGTAGAGGCAATGGAACACCAAGAGCTCTGTGTGAGGTGAGAGGATATCTACATGTATGGCAAAGGTGGTGTAGCGTAATGAAACACGTGTGGATAACCCCTAAATTACTAAAATGGTGCTTTTTTTATGTGGTACTTTTAAATGGTCAGTAGCAAGGCAATTTAAGGATGTTCAAAACTCATATGACTGCATTTCTGCACCTCTTCTTGCCAGTCACACTCTATATAAAGATTCCATGTGGACAATGTTCACAGCTGGTTGTATCAGTAACTCAAATTAACCCGCTGCTGCAAGACGATTTAATACGTAACATATATCTGAGAAATCCAACTTTGTATGACTGTGTCCAAATGTGGCGACATCACTTATCTTTTTAACGGCTGCTTTACACTTTTTAGATGTCTGTTTATGTATGCAATTCAATTACTATGCACATAAAATATGAAATGTCAAATCTGCTGAACAATGAACAGATTTTGTGCCATTAAGACAAACCCAATCATTGTTATCCTCTTCAGTTGAGTCATTTTAGAACCTGGAAACTGTCCTTACTTTGCCTCTAAAATGGCTATTTGTATGCCTGTTTGAGAATATCAATCCTATTTCATTTTCCCTCACCTTCTTACCCTTTAGCCCCTTATGCTCACTTTTTCTCTCCCACTACTAGCACCTGTATGGAGCCTTTCTGAATCATCGGTCAGCTCCATCGTATCTCCCACATCCCTCCTTTTGCATCGGCCACTCATGCTCCCATCTTGAAAGGTTAATAACCTGCTGAAATGTCAAGGGCACATCCAATATACCAGAGACCCTGCACATTGGGGAAGACGATACAAAAGACACATGGCAATCAACAGTATTAAGCTTTGATTTAAGAAAATGTAGATAGACATGTTGAAATGCCTGCTGACAGGAACTTATACAATTATAAGGGAAAACAAAAATATTGAGAGTAAAAGATTCAAGGTTTGCCCTTTATTTTGACCCTGTATAGAATGTCTGTTTTTGTTTTTTTACATCAGGCGCATTCATGAGATTTTTGCTGGGAAAGAGGTCCGCTCAGTTTATAGCCACCTGTCAGACTGCGACAGACTTAGCAGAGATATATGCAGGTTTCAAAGCAATGAGAATAATAGAATGAGGGAAATATATAGAGAGAGTGACTATAGAGAGTGTGTGCGATTAAAATGTGGGAGAGATTGAGCAAGGACGACCTGAGGAAGTGGGGATTCTTTGAAATTGAGCCACTGCTGAAGTCTCAGAGAAACCTGACATGTCTAACCGTGAGCATGACATTAGGGATGGGAAACAACTTGGTTAGAATTATGTGGTGGAAATCCAGTATGAGTCCCAGGTCTAGGGTGTCTTTAGCTGAAATCCAGGTTCTTTCCAGTCCACCGCAGTTAACATCCCAATCTCCTTTGGGTCGGACGTTTTGAAGAGTGAGTATTCCAGGGTTCCCTCCATGTCCAACAAAAGAGGTGGTGCATCACTCAGACTCTCCTTGCACAGGGGACCAGACTGCTGAGTTACAATAAAGAGACATGGAAGGAGGCTGAACAAGGTCAAAAAAGCTCACCTGAATGGTAGATGTGGGTTTCTTTCTGGTGTCAATCTGCCTGTTTGTTCTGTTGGTGAACAGTCTTTTAAAGTTGTGTGTGTGTGTGTGTGTGTGTGTGTGTGTGTGTGTGTGTGTGTGTGTGTGTGTGTGTGTGTGTGTGTGTGTATGTGTGTGTGTGTGTGTGTGTGTGTGTATGTGTGTTTTCCCAGATTTTCTTTACTTTGCTTTATCCAGTCATCCACTGCAGAACACATCTGTGGGAGAAGAATCCCAAAGGACTATGGGTTCTGCATAAACTAGGATGCACTGAAAGGGAATCAGGGCTATGGAGGAATGGATTATTGAATTTGTGCAATTTCAGCCCACGGAAGAAAACAAGATCACTCATCTTACTCATCTGGACAGATATGTACAAATTTTCCAGAGTACTGATTAACTCTCTTACACTGGCCATTTGTGGATGATATCCTGAGGTTAGACTGACATTTCATGGAGCTTCTCCATGAAAGATCTCCTTACAAGGGATTAAGTTGGGGATCTCAGTCAGAAATGATATCCTCTGGGATGCCATAAATTCTAAAGACATTCTGAAAGAATTTTTCACTGGTTTCTAAAGTAGAGGGTAAGGTGGAAAAAGGAATGAAACAGAGAATCGGTTGTCTATGGTGAGCACTGAAGCTTGCCTGAAGTTTTTGAGGTCTTGGATTTGGTACAATGGGCCCTAGTCAGAAATGAGTTACGTCTGTGTAGTGAAGAGTTTATACAGTTTATACAGACTTAAGACCTGAACCTAAGTGCAGCTTGACAAATGCCTGAATGGCATTCAAGGCCAATATTAAATATATGCATTTGACATTGTTAATTAAATAATTATTGGGTGCCAAATACCGAGGGTTGAAGCCAAATAGTTAAATGAAACCAAATTTGCAATGCTTAATGCAATAATTCCTACTAGGATTATTCATATTCATATTTACTGGCAATATAATAGACACCTATTAGATATTTATTTGAATGCATATCATCTTCTCATTCATATAGTATATCATCATATTAGTGGGGATTTTCAGTTTTAAATTATCTCTTGAACTTACCTCACCAACTCTGAATACAGGCTACTGAGAGCAGGAAAAAAGTGGTGGTTGTCACTGGCCATACTCTCCCACCAATACTAATTGGCCAGAAGCAGTCAAGAAAATGGACACAAATGGCACATATAATCTTCTTGACAATCTATGAGAAAGTGGAATGTTAAAGGTATATTTATTTCTCTGCCATTGAGATAATATGGCACTAAGTCTGTCCCAAATAAGAATCACACACTTCAATGATGACAAGTAGGAAAGGCTCAGGTAACTTGAGGAAGGGAGCACTGGTGAAGGCTATTCTCAGCCTTGCCATTCCATTGTAGATGATGGAGCTCTCTTTTGATGTCAAGTAGCGTGCTGTTGGCTGCTAAAGTCTTTAAAAGCTACTAATCTTTGAAAGTGATGTTGATATTACTGGAGTTGGGCCAGTTTCTGACTGCCTCCACCTTACTGTGTGATGATTGGACTGATGATGTAACCAAGGAAATTAAACAAAGGGAAGAGACTGTGGTTCAGGAGTCTCTAGAGCAGTGGTCTTAAATCTTATTCATAAAGAGCCAGTGTGGC
This sequence comes from Pangasius macronema, assembly GCA_037577455.1. Taxonomy (NCBI): domain Eukaryota; kingdom Metazoa; phylum Chordata; class Actinopteri; order Siluriformes; family Pangasiidae; genus Pangasius; species Pangasius macronema. The sequence continues at coordinate 11,881,197 of CM074946.1, forward strand.
TCCAGGCTTGGAGTTCTGATTTCACTTTAATCACTTCATCTTAGTCTTCAATCAACTATCTAGTGTGCCTCCAGTTTGGCTGTAATGAAAGCCTGTAGCCACACTGCCACTTTATGTACATTTTCTTAAACTATTACAGGACAAGGGCATACCAGTAATCTGTGTTTTCTCCTCCCTTTCCCTCCTCTTTTTCCCCCTCTCTTTCCCTCTCTCCCCTCGAGCTACAAATGCTACTTCTGAGTTACCAGTGATCCTGACTTTTTCTGCTCTCTGGACCTGCCTAATGCCCTATTTCTGTTTGGAGTTTTCATCACCTGATAATCACCTGCTGCTGCTAAAGATGGCCCCACATGGACATGCTAAAGATCAACATGAGATTACTGTGGATGGTACCACATAGAAACCATAAAGAGTGTGTGTGTGCCTCTCGAGACATTTTGAGTGAAGCTGAAAAGGCCTGACATTAGCTTGGCCCATCAGCTTCTGGGCTGTCAGGGGCAGCTGAGACAGAGATACTCAGCCCTTACTGGCTGAGATAATGATGTCATTCATCTTGCTCATGTTGGCTCTGTCTGTGCAGGTGCATCTTAGCATGAATTTTGGCTCCAAGCTTGTTCACTAAAGATTTTCATGAGGCAGATTAAAATTCTGCTGGGTAACAGTTGTACAAATGTATATCAAATACTGAGGTTGGGCATTTGAATTTATAGAAGTGCATGGTATGTAATTTTTTTAATTACATTTTTTATTACAGTGGGAGTCTATATAAATAAATCCAATGTGGTAAGCATAGACCATGTGAGCGAGACACAGAAGGCATATCAGGGTTTTCTATAGAATAGAATTCTATAATTATATTGTATGTTAATTTCCATGCAAGCATGTATATGCAATGCAGTATTTGTATCTTTCTGTTTAATAAATCTTTCCTATAGTCACACCATATACTTACCATTAACTATCCAAAAGCAATGTGGAGTCTTTATACCGTGTACCCAGAGTGTATGTCTACACATTGTACAAAAGATCACTGTTAAGAATTAATGTCTCAGCAATGTCAATGTCAGTGGACAGCACCTAATGCATCACCATCTTGAAACTGGTGATAGTTCTCTAAACAACTAATCAATCGGTTGGTAAGGAAAAGACCTCAAACATTTCTACGAGGTAACTCGAACTGCTGAACTTATGCTGAATCATGGGATCACATTCAGCATGTCTAGGACTGCCACTCAAGAATCATTTCCAGCCAAGAAGCCTCCTTTATTGCAAGGGCCACTCCATATACACAGATCAATATCCAATTCAGCTCACGTCTCCTCCTCCCGATAAGCACCAACCACACATACATATGCAGCCAACACTCCTGCTGAATTCAGTCATATTGCCAATTGCATTCATTCTGAGAGATTCTTGTTAATAAGCAGATCTCCCTGGAGCTTGCTGATCTCAAGTAACATGTGCTCAAGAGTAAGATGTACTGAATGCTGCAAAGGTGTCTGTTGTTATTTTACCAAATTACTACACAGCACAGCTGAATTCTGCATGATAAATCGAGATTTGTATTGAAGACATACACGATGATACTAAAGGCCTGAGTAAACACATTTAAAGTTATTTGTGTATGCTATGAGCAAATCTAATTTCCCTCCCCATCCTTTCCACCTTTTTTTTTCACCTTGCTTCTGTGTGAAGATGCTTATCATTCTAGTCTCTCATATTGGTTCTGTTAATTATTTCTTACGCAGACAAGTCAACATAAGTCAAGTCCATAAATCATCAGGTGTGGTTAACTGATTATTGCGCTGTGTTTAATATGCTTTCAGAGTTTTAATAATTGATGCATAATTAATTGTGAGCTATTGTCATATACTGTGGGACTAACAGACTTTCTGTAATTATGCCCAGATGGAGCTTGCTGAGCAGTGGATGTTCATGGAGGGAATGTCGCCACAGAGGATTCAAAGGGAGAAAAAATCTTTTGCAGTAATCAGTAATGAAATACAAATCTCTCCACACTACCTACAGCATTGTCTGGAAACCTAAGAAGTTTACATTTATATGCAGAGAAGAAACCAGTGGCAGCGCAAACAACAGTAAACACACATTGTCCCTGTGTGTGACAGTTTGTATGTGTGTATTGCTGTCACTACAAATAATGTGAATACAATATTCTATATTATTAATGCTTATTTATATGCAGTTATTCATGACAGGCATTCATTTGATTCGGTGTGAACGTACTGTGTTAAGTTGTAGTTATCTGAAGTTGACAGGCATATGAATTACGATAGCCTTTTGGCAATGTCTACTAAACCATCCATTTCTTTCCAAATTTGCCCTTAGCTCCACACAACCATAATTTCTTTGGCTTGGAGGGGAGGAACTGCTGCAATACTAAAGCTATTAATTAATAGCCAGAGAAACTTGGCTAACAGCTTGATTTGACCTTTTTTTGCCTCTCTGTTTCTCTCTGTCTGCAAGGCTTCATTGTACTGAAATTAATTTAGACACAAAGACACACTCCACTGCAGAAAGATTGTTTAGCAATGACATGACAGTACACAGTCACCCAAGGATTACTGTATCTTAATGGATTTGATTTACAGGTTCACATTAAGCACATTATATCTGCTGTTAATTTCAAAGCATTATTGCTTTTTTTTATTTGGACTGTCAAAATGCTCTTGAAATGTTTTGCTGTTTGTGTGGGTGTATGTGTTTCCTAAGGGAATAAGTTGTCTGTAAGTTTAAAAATGCCATTTTTAAACTATTATCATAAAGGTTCACATATGTTTTCCAACAATGAATGATTATTAATTCAATATTCAACACAAATATTGAATGTTGAGTGTGTGTTGTTTGTTAAATAAGTTGGTAACACTTAACACTTTAGTTTAAAGTTTGATAATAAACAATGTGTGAGCAATCAATACATAGGCCACTTATTTAAGATGAATGATATAATAATGATAAAATAATAATTAATAATTAATTTGAATTATATAGAGTTTATTGAGTTACTTGAATTGTTTACTGGTATTGGTTTCTATATTTTGTGTAATAATTTGATAACATTTCAGTATCCTTTCAGTAAGGTTTACTAAAATATCATTATGCTAAACTATATTATATTATTATATTAATATGTTTATTTGACAGGTTCAATATACAACTTTATAACAAAAGTTTGCAATTTAATGTCAATTGCATTTTAATTTATTATTACTTCTCTCAGTCTTCAGAGGCGGTTGCAGTTGCAGGTGACATTTATTAAACACAAACAGACAATCCAAAATGTGAAGCAAAGTCAAGGTCAGAAACAGACAGAGATTCAGGTGAAAATACATAGAATAGGCAAAATCAGCCAGAAATACACTTTGGTCCATTGTTTTGTTTCAGTTTTTGGTCTTATCGTTCTATATGTTGTTTCAACATAGAACACGACTGTAAACAAAAACAGACTTCAACTACAATCCCCACTTGCCGTTCACTGATACTGTTTCAAGCTTCTTTTGCTACCAACACTGAACATCTTGATATTGAGTTGAGCAGCAGCCCTCCATTACATTAACCAACCCCAAAACGTGCAACTGTAATTCTGTTTACCATACTCTCTAATCCAGAACTTAAGCATATGTTATACATATCACCCTATATCAGCATAGCCTTAATCTCCTGCAAGTAAAACTGCACACATGGTAAACAGTGTACAAATGTGCAGGGTATTACTATAAATAACAATTCAAAATCATGATTTAATTAAATTGAATTAAAAAAAACAATCAAGGTAGTATTTAACTACCTTTGGCAAGGAGAATATTATATCTGTGTATTCAGTTTGAAATGTACATGTCAATAACACAGTGTGGTTTTAGAGAGTATTAGTAATCTGCAGTAACCNATTCTTTAGCTAGAAGTGTAATTTAACTTAAAGCGTGATAAGCGAATTATGTGCCTTAATATACATTAAGCGACTTTATTAAGTCGAGTTTATTGTCATTTCAGCCTTATACAAGTACATAGTGAAACAAAACAACATTTCTCCAGGACCAAGAAATGTTGCTACATAAGACAAACATAGAACAACACAGAACTACAGGAACTACATAAATTATACGAAAAGTGCACAAGACAGAACAAGACAGTACAACGCCGACCAGTTCTGTTTAAAGTGACCAAGTGAACAATAGTGCAAATATTACAGTGTTTGATATAAATAGCTGAAGTAATGTAAACATAATGGTATTATATTATGTGTAA
>CM074946.1:11885559-11905277 GCA_037577455.1 Pangasius macronema
TGCGATGTTAGTGCTAGGGGGTGGAGAAAACTTTTGCCTTTAATTAAGTATTCACATCAGTGTACAAGTTCACTTCTCCCTTAACTTCAAATGTGACAAAATATACAGTATATTAACTTACTTAAAATATACAGTATATTAACTTAACTTCCTCATTGGCTTCTTTGCTGTGTCTGAAATGGAAATTGTGCTAGCACACCTTAAAACAGAAAACCAGCAAACGGAAGTAGAAAGCCATCATGGCACTGCCTGTTTGCTTTTGAAGAAACTTGTGGTTAGAGAGACACCGAGCTAATTCTCTTTTTTCATTATGTTACAGCATGGAAAGAGCATTTAACTTTAAACTTTTAGTTCCTCCAAGAACCCGGCTAGGTCAGGTGTCAGCCGTAAAACCTCAAGATCCTGCGCTGTTCGAAGATAACAGTAGCTTTACAGCACCCGTTCAGGTGGGTGTATTTTCATCTGAAATAATAATGGGATGTTTATCTTTTTTTTTACGGTAGTTGAAGGTATTACCTGGCATGTGTATGTTTTTTCTTCAGAGTTTTAATAAATGTTTTGGAAAAGAGACCATTTCAAATACCAAGATGGTGTTGCCTTCAGAGTCCCCAAAATCAGGTAACAAAGATGCAGAGGTGCTTTTCATGTAGAGAAATAATTTATTAAAAAAAAAAAAACGTAACAACATTTTAGTTGCAAAGCAGTGGAAATGTTAATTATTCCGATGTATACCAAATGTTTTTTGGTATAATATTTCAAGTTTACTATTTTAAAGAGTTCACAAAGAGGATTGCCGTGATGCCAATAGAGAAAGAAGAGGTGAGTGATTTCCTCATGTTTGTGCTTCTGGTATGAGATCAAATGTATTGATTTTATTACTATTTACTGTACATTTTGGCAGCCACCGTTAAGATCCAGTCAGTTGTATTCCAAACTGTTTGAAGAGGCTGAAAAAATAAAGGCTTGGAAATTGAAAATGGACTATGATATCTCACAAAAAGATAGAAAGCTTCAGGAGAATAGAAGGACAATTGAGACACAGCGTAAAGCCATTCAAGAACTTCAGGTAAATATGGCAGTGGTCAGACAGACAGCTCAAATATGATTTTCTGGCATATCTTGCTTGATTGGGAAAACCTTTCTGCAGGCTAAATGACAAAAAATATTAGAAAATCTGACTTTTGATTGAATTCAAGCTACTTTTTTTTGTATGTGGAGTCGAGTCTGATTAAAATTGTTGTTTCATAATACATACCAAAAATCTGAAGAATCTCACACAGTGGTGGTGCTAGTCATGAAAGTGACAAAAACTGCACGTGCCACCCTCTTTTCTTTTTTTTTTTTTTTTTTTATTCACGTGGTCTGTGCTGAATACACGACTGGCCTTGTGACGTGATCTGCTATAGGTCCGTTCCAAATTTCAGTATCTGAATATTATCTGTATTTTCATATTTATATGTTTAAGGGCATAAAACTGTATTTAAATAGTTAGTACTTAATGTTCTACTATTATTCATACACTGTTGAGCTCCACTGCAACCACGTGCTCCATTACTGTCAATCAACGCAGATATGCGAGTAAATGTCTGAGCAGGCAAATTTGTTTTGCACTGACAAAAAATAAAATTTATTGAGACTACGGAAACAATGTCAAACTTTTACTCTCAGACTCGTACTTTAATCTCAAGCAACTAAATGAAAATGAAGAAATGAGGAATAAGTATGTATGGCATGTATTTTAACTCAATAAATGTCATATATTCATTTTAGTCGTTAGTGATTCAATATTTTTTAAACTTGCAGAAGTAATGCAACAAGAAATTTGTGCAACATTCTGAAGGACACCTTTGAAAGATCTACTGAGAAAATGAGCCTGTGTAAGTGACACTGTAAAAGTCTAATACATCCAGGAGCTCACTGCTTTGCTTAATATGTAATTATAAATGTTTTCTTTTTTTCATGTTAAAACAACAAATGTAATTTGATTCTTTAGTCGAGGCAGAAAGAGAAGAAACTCATGGTCTTTTCTTGCAAAACCACGAAAACATTCAGGTAAATTATTTTTCATAGTATGAAAGACATTTGTAGGGAGAATCAATATTTTTTAAAAAAAGGGATTTAAAGTGGTATTGTGCATGTCAGTAGTGGTGGACTGGGGAAAAAAACGTTGGATGTTGCTGTGGCTTGAAACTGGTAAACAGCTGAAAAATGACTTTTAACCAAAATACAGTGAATTAATCAGTGTGAAAAGTGTTTTTTTATTATTATTATTTAAATGTTACATTCCAAGTTTCATACTAGCGTCACTGGCAGATTAGCAAAGCAAGCTAACTCTACTAGCTACGTACACGTCCCAGAGGCAACTCTACTTCCAGCAGTTGCTTTTAGAAAATAAGTGTTAGTGTCTTTCATTGGAATTGGAATTAAGTCTTTAAATGCTTTAAATGTTTTGATGCATTTCTTTTCCCTTTTCACTTCTTGAGTTCAACATAATTTAAAATGATACAATCTGTAGTTTGGGGACATGAAAAAAGAAATATAACTCAGTAGAATCTGTGGTTTTCAGAATGGTATGGAGTAGAAAATGTCAACTTCACCATGTCAGTGGATTTCCCTGGTTACCATACATTTAAACAAATCTCACATCTAGCTAATTTAAACAAATCTCACATCTAGCTAATTTAAAAAAAAATGGTTAATTGACATTGTGTTTTAATCTACAGTCTGTCACAATCATCGAGATGGCTTTCAGAAGTTTCAAATTTGGTTGTCTTTCTTCTTTCAGAGGATGGTTGCTGCATTTGAAACTCTCCGGCTGCAAGCGAAGGCTGACCAGCTAGAAATGTTAAAAGGTAAACAATGAGACAGATACAAGTTTCGAGAAAACGTGGTAAATTCAGAATGTAAGGACATGCACTGTGGACTAGATGTAACAATTAAAATGCTTTCAATGTCTCAATGTCTGTTTGCACATATCACACAGCTAAGGAAGGCCTTAAACAGTTTGAGGACCTTAAAGTGAGATTTGAGAATGAGTATCGCATGAAGGAAGAGAAGGTAAGTGATACTGCACATTAATGGCCAAAAGTTGCAGCACAAAAAATACTATTTATTATTCTGTGTTGAAATTTTTGATAATATTTTTAATACCTGTTTCTGATGGTTAGTAGGTGTTTAGTTCTGTATATCTCTAAATGAGATCTAGTCAAAAACATAATCACATTTTACATCAATGTATCCTCCTGTGTTGTAATATAAACACGACAACAGCCGTAAATAGTGGTTTAGGCCAAGCCTATCTGTACATTATGCTATCACATTTATTGCTACAAGAAAATGAAAGACATTTATTTTAATATAAGCATTAAGTTTGAAGTACAGCATTAAGGAGAGCACAAAACATTTGGAATCCTTATAGATTAGGTCTAGGAAATAGATATGGTATGGGATGTAGACCGTTACATAGTACCTACACGAAAAGGTTAAAGTGAATGAAGATGGAGATCATACCTAAATTCATCCTTTTAATTTTACACTAGCAATACTTTTGCACTTTGGTTACAGAGAATGAAAATGGTCATGGAAACAAACAGTTGCCACAGCAATGGGGTCTAGATATTGACCTATATAAAATAAAAGTTATTTTATTTAGATCAATATGTAAAATGAGTTATTTTCATATCATTCGCACCTCCAGGGGTTGGGATTTCGGTTCCTGTCTCCGCCCTGTTTGTTCAGAGTTTGCATGTTCTCCCCGTGCATCGGGGGTTTCCTCTGTCTATGCTGGTCTCCTCCCCCAGTCCTGCAGACATGTACTGTAGGCTGATTGGCATCTCTAAATTGTCCATATTGAGTAAAGTAAATGAGTGTGTGACTGTGTGTGTGTGTGTGTGTGTGTGTGTGTGTGTGTGTGTGTGTGTGTGTGAGAGATTATGGCCTGCGATGGGTTGGCATCCCGTCCAGGGTGTTCCCCCCTTGTGCCCCGGGTCCCCTGGGATAGACTCCAGACTCCCCACTGTGTAGGATAAGCAGAAAATGGATGGCTAGATGGATGTAATTGTTGTTCTGTTGATCCCAGAATCTTCCTGTGTGTGTTTGTGCACTTATGCCAAGACTGTCCAATCACAAAGTGATGTATGACATGGAGTTTGCAATAAATACTGCTTAGCATACAAGTATCTTTCCCTGGAACCTGCATGCCTCTAAATAGATCCATCTTGCAAAGTGTCATGTATGTTAGGAGTCATGCTTACAGAACGCAGCTCCGTCATGTCTTTCTAAATAGTACCTTCGGGCTCATACCAGTCACAAAATTGGAGTCCTACAAGATCAAACAATAGATTTACAAAATTGGGTGATATGACCTTCTGCAGAAATCCTGAGTTTGGGGAATTGTTATTGCCAGTGCAATCAATTCTCTCATTTTTTAGGAAAAAACAAACTTTCAGAGACCCCATAGACTCGTAGGGGAGGGCTTTAAGGGACTCCAGTACACGGTGGTTTCTTTGACTACTTTCAGAAGAACATTTTATAATGTGGGTTATAAAATGCTCCGTTGCCTCTGCCATGACAGAGGAGATGCTTATCTGCTGCATTTACTCAGTATTGCAAAAGAATTAGTGTGCATATTAATGTGACAGACAGTTCCTGAATACCAAATGAAAGAATAAAATCTCTCAGTTTCTCTGCTGTAATGTCATAACTTGTGTCGCTGTATAGGAGCTTGTTGGCTAAAATATAGTCTAGACAGAAAAAGTATTATGTCTGGTAGCATCTGATGTGTGCATCATTATTACCCAATCTGTTCTCTTGCCTGTCAAACACATTAGATATGAACTAGATAGTGTTAAAACACTAGTCAAAACACAGAGCAAAAAAAAAAAAAATTCCATTATTGCTCATTGTTGCTTTTTTTGTGGTGCAACAAAAAAACGTCCATCCTATCATCCAGAGTTTGAACCCCAAAAGCAAAATTCTCTGGGTGGGAGGGATGGGATACTCTCTCCTCAGTCAATCACAAGGACAGTCATGGGCGTCTCTGAGCTCACGTTAGTGGAAGAAGGAACATAGCACTTTTCACCAAGTGGGCAGTAGTACAAAAAATGGGGTGTCTGTCACCCCAATGTCAAATACTGCACAAGAAAAAAAATATAGCATTTGTAAACAAATTACTCCATTCAAGTTCTGTCATATTGCACAAAGTCAAAAATACGACAAAAAACAATCTAGCCTATAGCATTTTTGCAGCGCTGTAGTTAGTTCGCAGATGGTGAAACAAGTTAGTTGTTGAGCTGTCTTTAACAGCAACCGATTTCTGACTTAGTTCAAAGCCAAACCACCTCCACGTGAGTGGGGATGACCAACGTCTAGCAATTAAATCTAATGACGTAGTTTGCAAGGCTGGTGGTGTCTGTATTTTGTCTACTGGTGCTATTTGTTTACTCATTTTTAACTTCAGTCATGCATATTTCAGGCAGTTATGCCAGCTTAACTTGCACACTGCATCCTAAAAGCCTACATCACGCAGTGAATGCGTGGACACTCGAGTGACTGACATACTCAATAATGTCAGCTCCCACATCATTAAAACAACAATTAACATATTATCATACACGATACATATCACACACCCCGACTTTCTCTTTGGCAGCATTGCTCTTTGGTTAATTGTTAATTGTTAAATTTCTCTTTGTTTATTTGTTCTTTATTTATTTATTTATTATTTTTTGGAACACTACACAGCTGATAGATTTTCCCATCAATATCACATTTTGGCAATGTTTTTATCCCATAATTATCTGCACATGACAGCAGCTTGGGCCATCAGTAGACAAGTGAAAAGTCATTGAAATATAGACAGCACAAGTACTTCTCAGTGTTGCAGTGTGTTCATTGTTGCACACAAGCAGTGTGAATACTGCAAGAGAAAATCATGCTCTAAAGTTTTGCTTGTGTTCAGTCATCACATTCTGTGTGGATTATGTGTAATGCATTGTGTTCTCATGCAGCCTCACAGATAACCCGTCATACCGCCCACTAGTCTGCAGTGCATTTGGGTATAAGAATCACTGACACATCAAAGCAGGAAAACAAAGCATTAGTTTTCACAGGGGGAAGGCACAGAGAATAAATGTTTCCTGTATCTAAGTGATAATCATCTTCACAAATTTGTCACAATTTAGCAATCAGGAATCCACCCACGTTTATTTGGCTGCCAGCCTAAAAACAATATTGATACCGTTGCAGTACACAGCAGATCCTCATAACAACGAGAAGCAGTCCACAGGGCAGTCGTGGCCTAATGATTAGAGAGTCGGACTTGTAACCCGAAGGTGAACCTGAAGGTTGTGGGTTTGAGTCTGAGGTCTGGCAGGGATTGTAGGTGGTTTCTAGTTATTCTGGTTTCTAGTCCAAAGACATGTGTTGTAGGCTGATTGGTATCTCTAAAGTGAATGTCTGCTGTGTGTGTGAGGTTGTACCCTGTGATGGGTTAGCCTTGTGCCCTGAGTCCCCTGGGATAGGCTCCAGGAACCCTGTGTAGGATAAGTGCTACAGAGAATGGATGTGTGTGTGTGTGTGTGTGTGTAAAATGTCTTTCTTTCTTTTTTCTTCTTCGTGTTTGAATCAGAAATTAAATTGAGGCTACCAAGCAGTCTGTTGTTAGTTTATACAAGATTTTTTGCAGACACACTGATTACAGTCTCTTTTTTTTCTTTTTTTATTAAGGTTTCTCTGCTTGAAGAAAAACTAAGAGAAAAGGAAAGCCAGCTTACAGAAATTTTACTCAAACTCCAAGAGACTCAGAAAAACTTCAGTCAGCTCCAGGAATCTGCAAGTATGTTTGCACAGAATAACTTACTTAATCTTGCTATAATATTCTGGGAGTTCAAAATATGATTCTTTAAACAAGTTGTGATTAACTTATTTAGACCAGCACCTTGAATTACTTCACAACTGTAAACAAGAGCAGGATGAACTGCAGGAAAAACTGGAAAGAGAAGAACAACTCAGGCAGGAGAGTGAGGTTTGTGCTCTTGTGCTCCTAATATTTTAATGTGATTCAAAGAATCAGTTTGCTTGTAGCTGCTTGATTTTGTCTCAGCAATCACGTGTATTATCTTATTTGTGTTTTTATGTTCTTAATGTTATGTTATTTGATTTCTTCAGAAAAACCAGAAAGCATTAGTTAACACACTTGAACAAACCAAAGAGTTGTATGTAAAGAACCTTCTGGAGAAAGATACCGAGCTTAAAGATATAAATGATATCAAAGAGCAGCTGACACACCAAATTGAAGAGATGCAAGTGACAGCAGATTCCTTACAGTCCTCTTTAAAATCTGAGAAAAAGCGGTAAGGTGGCAGAGAACTCATTTACTCCATACGGGTAATGCTAAGAACAATCTGAGGTACAGAAAACAAGTTAGTCTGTTCTTATGTTCCTTTATTCCTTTATTTTCACAGGGTTCAAGAACTTGAATCAGAGCTTAGCTCAGTATCTCAGGAGCTCTGCAGCAAAAAAACAGAACTAGGTATGTACATATTGCATGCTACACATAACAAGCTAAAAGCCTTGTTGCCGTTTTCCCTGCTAAATCAAGTATCACCACAGGACTATTAAGAGCAGTGAAAGTGGAGTGTGACAGCCACATACAAGCTCTGAAATTTGAAATGGTATGTAGTGTTCTGACCAAACCATTTATGTTTTCAGTAATAATTCACTAAGCTGATAATGCATGTTCTTACGGTTACATTAAAGGAGACAAAGGAAAATACCCTAAAGTCTTTTGAGGAAAAGATAAAAGCAGATGAAGAACAGATTCTTCAGCTGACTTCAGAACATGAGGAAAAACAAGCAGAAATAAACAAATTGAAGGTAAAATCTTAAGCTAGTATGAGTATCTATATCATGCTAATTGCAGACATGTCAGCATCTATGGTTTAGCTGTAACATTTACAATTTTTGACCCCTTATTATGGAGAAAAGGGAGAGAATGGCCAAAATGAACACAAACAAAATTCGTCCAGTGGAAAAGCTAATTCATTGAAAGGGAATTTGTGGGATGTGAAAAAGGCATGTCATTCTCTAAGTGGTTGCTTTTGCTTTGTGCCAAATTTAGATGAGCTTTGTGAATTAAAGAGCCTCAGGCTTCGGAGATAATAGAAAAAAAGAAGGCAAGGCTGTGGGCTCTTTGGGTAGTGAAAAATCGAGGAGCTGCTTTGTACCAGTCACGCAAAATTGTGCCTCACTGTCTTCATAATGTTGCTACACACGCATCTGAAAAGGAAATGATATGAATAACATGGCAAAAATCCATTAACACAGTGGCCTAACACAATCAGAACTAACATAGTGTTGAAGCACGCAGCTCGACAGTATGTGATTAGCTAGTCTTAGTGCTGCCGAAGAAAGTCTGTCTGGATCTGAGTGGGAGAAATTTAAATTGGTTATCTGAATGCAAAAACATTGAATGTGCTTTTTGGTTTTTGTTGTTGTTTTTTTTTTTTCTTTTGTTTGTCTGTGTTTAATATTTTATAGTATGTAGGCTATACAGCATCATTTTTATATTTTATTATGAAGTATTTTCTTATTTTTCCAATTATAAAAAGTCAGTTAATCAATGTAGAGGGCTTATTATCAAGATCTGACATGAACTGGACTGCAGACCTGACTTGCACTTCTAAATAAACTGTTGTTTAGAATGTAAACTAATCTGGTTTGTTTATAAAGCCAAACATTTCTGCAGATTGCAGTTAAATATCTATCAACCAGTATGCTAATATTTTTATCATTCATGCTGTTTGCATCAAGCTGCGCCATTCCACCAACATTCACTAGGCTTTTCTTGTTTTATGGTTATCTTGCTAGCAGTGTTGGCAGTTCTGTAAATGTAACCTTGAATACATGTATTCAAGCCCCAGTAGCTTATAATTATTCCATTTTTAGCAGCGTAAATACCTGAGAAATGAACTGAGTGCTGTGCAGTTATGTAGAATATAAAATGGATACACTGCTGATATGCTGTTTACATTTGTCATAAAACATTTTCTGTAGCAGCCTAAAGAGTACTTAGTATGAAAGCATTTTCAGGACTATTCAAATTCAAATGCAGTATAGAAAATGCTAATTCAGTTGTTTACGTACATGTTTTGTGTAAATGCAAATAAATGTTAATCAAAATGCTCATTTATATTTGCCTTATTGTGCGCAGCACTGTACAATGGCTTCTGAAATTAAAGTGCAGAGTCTGCTTGACATTTTGTATTCCACCTGTTTCAACAGGAAAAATTGGAGATTGCTGCAGTGGAAAACAAAAAAATGGTGGCTACCCTGGAAGAGACTGTAAATGAGCAAACACTACTGAAGGAGCATTGTCTTTTGAAAGAGGTAAAACTGTTTGTAGTCTGGTCTAGAATTGATTATAGACACGTCAACAGCATCGCCATCTTAGTGGGGGTCACATTTCAATTAGACTCCACTGAGATTAACTGAACTGTGAATGACAGCTAAGACTTCTGCTGAAAATGGTGGCACACTGTACTGTATTTAGTTGTACAAATGACGGCCACAAACAAGGAATCAGTTTTTCCAGGTAAAAGATCTGTCGTACTGTCAGGCCTTTTCCCAGCATATTGGGCTTTAGTAAAATTGTTGACAGTGCAATATGCAGAGCTCTAAGATGTCTTAACAAAGCAAATCCTAAAGTTGACTGTACCGTAGTGTCTCTTACCCAGGTCAAACTGCAAGAGATTGAGGGGCAGTTATCAGAAGCACTGAAGAGAGAGAGCGAAGCATCTAATAATATTAAAAGATTGCAAATGGATATCAGTCAATACAAGTAAGGAAGACTTTAAAGGCAACAGATAAACATGATTACAAGATAATTGATTACTGATAATAAAACACCAATTTATTATTCATGACCTCTTGACCACAAGAGGATGGGTTTATGGCTCTAGGGTTATTAGCTTAGTGGCCTTAAGATGATAATTTTGTTAGAAATATTCTAACAAACAAAGTATTCTACACAATGATCCATGTAAAAAAAAGAGTTTGGAAACACTTCAGCGTAGGAGATTGATGACCGTGATGCAGAGTAAGGACTGTGGTGCACAGGGTCAGCTTTAGCCATTTGGGGGCCCTAAGAAAGATCTGAATTGGAGCCTAATATACAGCATAATATACAGCTGCATTTGGCTGTGGAACGTATCTCTACAGGATAAATAAAATTAATATAGTACTAATTGATGTTTTCAGGAACTTGGAAAGTGCCCATACATTCAGAAACACTACACATAAACCTCTCCTGTACATCACATGTGTATACTGAATAAGTATTTGACTGAATTGAATGAGAATTGTTGCATCCCTTGTGATCTGTGGGTGAAAAAAGCACAATGACAAAGGTCAAATTTGTATTGGATTTCCCTCTCAAAATTTTCTTCTTCATTTGTCTGCCAACTTGTCATCTAAGCTGTTGTATCATTTTCCTGTCCACTTGCACCCAATACTTTAAAACACCTGCCCCTGAATGTATTCATTTTAACAGTTATATTTAGCATTACAGCAAAAGTATAGTTGGAAACAAGTATGAACCTTTTCAGCACTTTAGCAGAAGGCTAATCAGATATCAGCACTTTATGCCTTGTTTAAGAGGACAAAATGTTTAAACTATTTAAGCCTGATAGCTAGCTACTTCTAATCCAACTTAATTAGTTTTTATATTAATCTGCATGAGCTTACAAAAAGCCACTCAGCAACAGAGCTGTTAATCAAGCTGGAAATTCACAAGTTTTGTTTTACTTTTTCTAGGGATGCATCAGTACCAATACTGGTCTCAGGTATCCATCCAATAGCGTCCTCATTCACTCTAAAATAAACAAATAAATAAATAAATAAATCCTCCAATACCAGCATTTGATAACATCCAATACCATGTCACCAGTCTAGTGTATGTTGCTGCCTGAGTACCAAAAACCATGTTCTCATACTCATTCTGACAAAAATTGGTAATGAGGCGTTCCTAGCTGCTTGTCTGATGCACCAGTAGGTAATATTTAATCCAGGTCTATGTTCTCTGAATGCTGCCAAGTTCATTACACTAACCAGTAGCATATCTACTAAAAGAAAAGTTGAATTAAAACATTATTTAAATGTTATATTTTAGCTTTTCCTCCTCATGTTAATTTGCAACAATGAGCTAAACATGAAATACAATACACACCCCCTACACCAACATAATAAAAAAATACAGCACAAAATACTGAACAGACAAAGCAATACAACAAAGATCATAACAATTCATACTTACATATTAGCTATAAACTGATGTCTAATATATGATTCCCTTTACTGAAGAGTTGCCAAGAGTGATATAGAAGTGTTTAAGCATACAGAATATATTTGGATAAACTTTCAGTTTGTCAGTGAGGTATTTATTATTATTATTATTATTATTATTATTGTCTAGTGTTTTTTGGGGGGGCATCTTATGGCATGTTATACAGAAACTGCTATGAATTATTGAAGGAATGACAATGAGAAATGTACGTGTTGTCCCTTCTACATGTCCTGGGATTTTATGGTGTTAAGTCATTTTTATTATGTAAATGTTATACTTGATTTAAATTAGGATAAGAAAAAAACTATGAACGATTCACAGTGAATGTAAACATACACTGGGAATATGGTCTAGTGTTGCAGCTAAATTGCTTCTTGTGCCCAATAAAGAAGTCCTGTGTCTTTGTGTCTTTGTGTCTTGGTGACTTATGATATAATGATATGTTTATGTAGGGATAGATATGATGATCTGCTGGAGAGATTTAATCAGCTTCTTCTTCAGAAGAACACTGTACAAGAAGAGGACAGCGATCTAAAGGCCAAGGTTTGTGAGCGGTGTCTCAAGAGGAGTAAATTAATACTGGTGTTTAGGGATTATATTACAATTAGTGTGTTTAATTAACACTTAATATTCTCTATTATCATATACAGGAAATTAAAGAAACTGAGGAAAAAATGAAAATTGAAGTGGAAAAACAACAACTACAGTAAGATTAAACAACATTTATGTTCCAATTCCAGTGTTGAAACAACAAATTTTTTCAATCTTAACACCCTTGCCCGTTAAATGTATATTACATTACTTTACTTTGAATTTACCTTAAATGTAAATTACAGTGTGCAGAGCACATGACTTTACACTTGGGGTGGGCAATATGGCATAAATATAATATCATGATTCTTGAAGACATTTTTATGATGCTCTATATGTATCACAACATTTTTAAGTTTGGTAATCTACTGCCAGAAAAATATTGGTGTTTGTTTTTTTTAATTGATTTTTAAAAAGCAAATAAATAAATAAATAAATGCTTATACTTTTAATAACAGAAAGAATTTATTACAGTTCTTAAGTTTCTGTACAAATCAGGTCAGCTGCTTCCAGTCTGCGTTTATCATTGCTGTTAAAAAAGTGTAATGCTAATTCTACAGTTTTACTTATTTCTATTCTCGCCACAGTTGACAGTGTCTTTAGTTACAGTTACCTGGTCAGTGTCTAGCAGCGTGTAGCAACATTTTAGGAATTCTTAAATTCACAGCAGCATGATGTGAACTCAGCTGGTGAGCACTGCACTGTCATGGCAGGAACTCAAATGGGCAAAAGGTTCAGCTGCTCAGCTGTCTAGAATAGGAAGTTTGGGTGCCTTAACAACAAAGGAATGAAGAGGAGTTGGCAGTGGGCATGAGTAAAAAGAAGGAGCTGTTAGCAGCAATGCAACAAACACACACCCTGATCTAAAGTTGAACAATAAGCCCAATAACTAGTAGTAAACAGTACTATTTCCTTCAAATTTATGATCAATAACAAAAATAAACAATAGTGAATTTAACAGAAAATCTCACAATGGTCTTCGACAGTAAAAACAGTATGAAATATATTACAAATAAATATGTATTTATAATATTGACCTTTATTATTGACCTGCATAAATAAGTACTGCATGGCTGTTGTACTGAAACTAGAATTAGTATACTGTACGTTTTCACTCTCTTATTGTTTGCCACCAAATAATTAAACACTACTGAATGGCCGTTTGTTTTAAAAGAAAAGGTTGGTCTCTGACTTTTGCACAGTACTGTCCCATTCCTAAGAAGAATATTTATTGGAAGATTCCACTGAACACATAACACACACACTCGTAAAATTCCAGATTAACAAACCTTTAGTTCTGGTTATGTCATTCAGACAGAAATTGCTTACAGGTACCCTTAGGGTGGAAGGAGTTAAGTTATACTTTATATCAACCTATCTGCTGTGGCAGATGAAAACGTGCCTAGACCAGCCCTGTGTCCAGTGAAGGCTCAGCTGGCGGGTCACTGATCAGCTGTTTGTGTATTTGGTGGCGCATGAAAGGGCTCCACTGTCAGGTCAGCACTTGGATTATGGAAATGATTGTGCAAGCATATTGCTGCCCGCTGCGTAGCACTAAGAGGAGTGTCACATTCACATTTGTGAAGTGATGACATGGAGCTGACTATCTACCTTCATCAGATTTTATAGACTGAATGCTTTATTACAGCATTTATGTGCTGTGTGTGGGGAAGATTCTCGCCCTCAGTTGAGAGCAATCTCAGAAATTTAAATGATTATTATACTTCATAATCTTCGTCACTTCAGTTGATGATGATGGCCAGAGTACAAGTGTGACGTAGACCTTTTATCGGCAAGCCACATTGTCAAGGTTATGAACTTTGCCATTAGTCAACAGGAAAATTCCCAAGAAAACCACTTAGTCCACCACTTAGTTGTAGAACCACGGTTACATACACAACCTTACAGTTTGCATAGTTCTTCTAATATTAGATCAGTGATAGCAAAAATTATGTTATGTAAGAGTTAAGCTGCAATATCACATTACATGTTTTTGACAGTATTGTTTTCTTATTTTAATGGTATACAGAAAGCAGCTGGAGGTACTAAATGCAAAAATTGAGGAGCAGCATCAAGAGAATGAGAATATTCAGAAACTGTTAAAGGAATCTGTAAGTTATACTGAATTTTTCAGTACAGGTGTCAAAGTATGCTATAAGCAGCAAAAATAATTTAGGTCAAAATTACAAGGCTATTGGTTTTGCCTGCCTGCCACTCATGTGGAATAGAATTTACTTGCCTGTGATGAGTGTTCAATCATGCTGTATACATTTAACAATTTAACAGACCTTTCTATAAATTCCTCCAGAATAAAAGCTCACAGAATCGGCTGATGAAGAAGGAAAGACAAGTCAAAGCACTGGAACTAAAGGTGAAATTATCGGCTATTTCTAGCAAATTGTATTTTAAATTTTAAATTCTGGCAAGAACAGTTTTATGATGCATTCTTTAAATACCATGAAATGGATCATTTAAAAACACTTCTTCTAGTCCTATACAATACTGATGTTACCCTGTTGGTGATGGACCAATTTTCATGAACTATTAAAGCTACAGGGTGTCACGTTTTGATATTTAACCCTCTCTAGCAGAAGAATGCTATTGCAGGCTGCTAGCGAACAAGATTTGTAACGTGAGTTGTACTGTGCTCTTCCTCTACCATACGCATTAATCTCGTGGTGTAGTGTATGGTTGTAGCCTTAGACACAGCTAGATCTAGCTAGTTAAAATATAGCTAAAATAACATTTTACATAGGTTTTTCTTTTATATTTTTGTATTTTGTTATCTAATCTGTGTATATCAAAAAGTGAGAAAAGTTTGACACAAACTGTGTAGTGTTAGCACACTGCTCTCACCAGAGGATAAAAAGGTACAGATACAGACAGGTAAGCGAAGAGCTCAAATCACTCACTCTTGCCTGATAAAACATGGTTTGAAATGCAGAAATATGCAGAAACTGACCGATACGTCCATTAGTCACTAGCTGGCTGCCATAAGCTGTCCAGCTCATCAACTTCTCAATTGGGTTATGATGCAAACTTCACAGTATAAATCAACTGACTCTCATCTATCATTCACTAGCTTCCCACCAGTCTAGAGAACAAATAAATGGCTTACCTTTCAGCAAGAAAAAAGCTTAAACTCCATCAGTCTTGTGCCTGAAGTTGAGGAGTGATGGTGTTTGATATATCTGAGCTGGTGTGTAACTTATGCATACAAATTTTCTGCCAGTTCTGGCCCGAAGGTCCAGGCATGGCACTGACTATTACTGATGCAAATGTCATACATCAACTCAGGTCAAACGTCATCAGGTCCATACACAAAAGAAGTTCCACTGCACAGTGACAGGCAAAAACGAGCAGCCAATCAGGGACACAGAAACAAATGAGACAGGAGTGGTAGATTCAATGTTGTTTCCTAAAATGATTCGGGTGTGAGGAAGTTCTTATTTTCATGCTGAAGGTGTATTGTTTTCTAAATTGGTGGGAAGCTAGTAAATTATCATTTCCCAGTGTATTCCAGCTGTGAGCGTGCAACAGAGCAACCCCTTCAGCCAGAACGTATATTGACTAGTTCAATCTGTAGGATATGTGCTGTTATAATTGTGCAGTTTGGGCATAGTTATACTGCAGGTTGGCAATGTCTGAGCAGACTGTTACAAGGCAATCGGATTGAGAGCTAACCAGCACATTGATGTGCAAAAGAAATGTTTTTGTTTGTTTGTTTATCTTCTTCTTCTTCTTCTTTCGGCTTTTCCCTTCAGGGGTCGCCACAGCGAATCATCACTCTCCACCTATCCCTNCATATCCTCATTTATTACCTCCATATACCTCCTCTTTGGCCTTCCTCTTCGCCTCCTGCCTGGCAGCTCCATGTCCATCATCCTCCTACCAATATACTCACTCTCCCTCCTCTGAAGATGTCCAAACCATCTTAATCTGGCCTCCCTAACTTTGTTTGTTTATAATGTAGGTAATTACATATATGCACATACTGTAGTCTCAAATGCTTGGGCCATGTTACTGTAGTAAATAGGATGTTGTACAGTGTGTTGAACAGTTTGTCCGATATGGAGCTGGTGGCATGAACACACAGGTATTTGTTTGCAGGTTTCACCATCAGAGGGGATCTCTTTGTGTTTTTGTACAAACTACTATTGTCCAAAGTTTAGCCTCATTGCACATCTTAAAAGATAGCAAATGCAAAACTAGGAAATTTGAAGGAAAAAAAAGATGTAAAGTATGTTTTATTATGAAAAAATAAAAAGTGAAGTTCCATGGCAAATCTGTACATTTATCTATACACTGTACAAATCTGCAAATCTGTACTATAGTCTGAGTCAACCTCACAGAGACAGTGTAAGACAGTGTAAGATGATTACAGTGATTATTGCACAATTCTAACACTTCCAATCTCTTGAACTCTCAGAAGGGCACCTTTCTTGCTTTATTCATTTCATTTGTCATCCCATAAAGAAGAGAATAACTCTGCAGAATTTTATTGTGACCTCTAGGCCCTACAAGAATGGCCCAGCTCCTAAATTCCTTCTGTTTTACAAGAGACTGTTTTATCTACACGCAATAAACAGCTATAACCGATCAACTAATTAACTCTTGCTCTACACCCCAGACTGCATTAATTTGCAGTGTAACGTCTGTTTGACATTAAATCGAAAGAGAGAACATTAGGCCCAGTCATCTTCACTTTCTACTGGCGTTTGCATATGAAGTATGGAATCTTACATTTTACACATTTTACTTTTCAACCTCTCTTCTGTGATTCTTTTCAGTTAACAAATCTAAAAACAAAACTGGAGGCCAAAGCCAAGACTCAGGATGAAAATCTGAAAGAAGTACATAATGTTTCCTATGTTATGTGTACTGTATAATGTACAGAGTAGTAGGTAGAATGTTGTTTTTCTGTTAATGAAACATTTTCAGCATGAAGCTGAGGTTGGATTTTTAAATATTACATTTTAAAAATCATTTCTAAAATGTGCTTGTATTTTTTCTATTCATTCCCTTGATTTGTTTTTTTATAACACTACTGATACCATTGTCTTTGATGTTTATAATAAAAGATGACCAAATTAAAAGAAGAGTCCCAAAGCCTGAAACACCACCACGAGGAAGAGTATAAGAGAATATGTTCTGAGCTGGAAAACAAATCAGCCTCTGAGGCTAAGCTTACACTGGAGGTAAAAGTCTTTGCCTTTTACTCAGTATAATTTCCTTATTTGTATTCAGGTCCTAAAAATACTGGTACTGATGATCCTTATCGAGGGTGCCCATGGTTTAAGAACCATTCTGTAAAAGCTTAGTTTGGTTTCTACAGGTGCAGAAATGGAAGAAAACAACAGTGGAAGCAACAAAGAGCAAGGAAGACACTGAAATCAAATTCCAGCAGAAGATAGCTGACATGGTTGCTCTGATGGAAAGGCATAAGGTAAATTTGATTTTATTATGATTACAATAATTAATGTTCATAAATAATCTTACAGTAATTATTGAAGTTATTTCATGACTTAAACTCTTCTTGGCTTTCTTGATAGCATGAGTATGACAAAATGGTGGAAGAGAAGGATGCAGAACTGAATGAGAAAAGAATCCGAGAAGCTGAAGTTAATGCTAATAAAACTTCTTTGGTAATTTTTTTTTTCATTGTTTTTCTTGGATTTTAAAATATGGCCTCAGAACCCAATAATTAAGAAACAACAATTATCTTGTTCTTGGCTATTCAAGTGTTTTCTCCAGCCATTTTGTTTGTTTGTTTGTTTTTTTGTTTGTTTGTTTTTTTCTCCAAATGTGTATGAAAGCCCTGAACATCAACCAAAGGCAAACTGTGATATACTGTACTGGCTCGCATATAAGATGGTCCTGATAAAAAGCTGACTCTTGACTCTTCCTTCTTTAAAACATGTTTTGAGAAAGAACAAATCTTGTGTTTTGTCAGGAATATCAGCCTGTTAAAACACATTTCATATATTTCATTATGTATTTCACTAATAATAATAGCCTTGTAGTATAATATTGTGTGTAAAATCATAATACCAAAAGTATGTAATCATTTTAATAAACTACTGGTATTTAAATAAAATGAAATTGATTTAAGTTATTTACAAAACAGGCTAGATTGCAGGAAAAAAGTGCAATGAGCTGATGGCTCACAGTCTGTAACGTAACATATTTTGTCTGCCTACAGCAAGTTATTTCAGCATGGCTGTGTTCACTGTGGCTATTGTGACTTCTATCCTCTTGTGCAAACGGCTCTTTTCTATCGAGCCTAAGGCATATAATATTCTGCGGATAAGTCTGAACAGTGCCATCTGCTGTAAATGCGTAATGAGCACATCAGTTGAAGTCAGTGAATGTAAGACGACGCAGAAAAAAAACGGTGGTTTCTGTCTAAGCCACTGCAGTAATTAAGCCTGGAGAAAGTGTCCTTATCCTTCCTACAAAATATCTGTGAAAAACATTATTCTAAATCTTTTTTAATTTTTTTTAGGAACTGGAGCTATCCCACCTGCAGGTTGAAAATCTGCAATTAAAACAACAACTTGACGAAATCAAAATGGAAAAGGTACGTCTTGTTCTTGTATTGTTTATTTAAGAGACACTTGTGGACAAAGTTGTAACTGTAGTGTGGATATTACAGGACGACCTGCAGCAGCAAGTGGAAGAACTTAACAAGATGCAGACATCTCAGAAGGACTTTTACAAAAAGAAAGAGGTTTATCTTCTTTTGAATGCAGCGAAATAATGGATGTGGTGTTGTTTTTTTATTATATCCAATCAGATAAAGCTTGACCTATTTACAAATGTATTTGTTTATTTATCTTATTTAAGGAGTATCTAGAACAAGAAATGATTACCTTAAAGGAGCAAATTAAATGCCTCGAAAAAGACAAGACTCAAAAGGTGTTACTTTCATTCATTTCAAGCTTTTGTAATACTTTGGAAACATCAAATTCTTGAACATTAGTAACATTTTATTTGTAGCTGTCTGAGACTTCTTCCAAAAATGACAAAGGCTCTGAAACTCCAGATGTTGCTCCCATCAAGAAATCAACCCCTGCATTTTCAAAGAAGACAGGAATACAAACTCCATCAAGAAAAGATCCAGCTACGCCTTTTGTTAGCATTTATTCAGTATTTACTAGATTAATCACCACAGTGTGTTGATGTGATTTTTCTATACATAACGTTTATTCTGTTTAAAAACAGAGATTAGATGACAGTCTTAAAACACCGTCTTGGACTTTGGGAACAAACACAGGAACAACGTCTCGAATAAGGGTATGAATATCTACTCTTTTTGCTTAAAGTAAAAAGTATGAATGAGAACGTGAATGTATTCTCTGCTCCAGTCCTTCAGAATACGCACACCACCTTCAACAGAGAAATCTGCACCATGGAAGAAAAACACCCTGGAGCTGGATCCTAAATCTGACAGCTCAGAGCAAAATGATGTCCTGGTAAATAATTCTGTAATGCTGCTTAATTTACCTTCACTCTTAGAACCCTTGTGCGCTTTAAAATAATGGTGAATATGTTTTACATGCTTCTGATTTGTATTTCTTTTTCCTTTTTTTTATATATATATCTTTTGTTTTGACAGAGTTTCTCTACAGTCATTAACAAGCAAACACAAGACTCTGGAACAGAGTGCCTGGGCTTATTCAAGAAGGTTTGGAATATACACACAAACACACACACACACACGCAAGCATACATATATATATATATATATATATATATATATATATATATATATATATATATATAT
>CM074946.1:11916436-11948135 GCA_037577455.1 Pangasius macronema
CATTACAAATGATACTTAATTCAAGATAAGAAATAATAATAATAAATAGGCTGCCCTGAGGTTTCAACTATAAAAATTAAAAAAGCCATTAAAAAGAAAACTGTTTAAAATTGTAATTAAGTATTTGACTAAATTATCTTTTTTTTTAAAAAATGACCACTGTCCTAGTTACAGTCTCATTACAAAGTTATTCCAACCAACCTGTAGCCAGTACTGTAGTTTTTACAGTATCATGAGTTCAGTATTTAGTATTTAGAATTAGTATTCATTCTAATGTGGTGACAGAAAAATAGTTTATAACTTGGTGCTCCTGTCACTGTCCTTCAGTTTCAGTTCACTGTCAGTGAACTGAGGATTGTCCAAGCCATACAGATGTTCTGGCCCTACCTTCTCAATCAGGTCTGACGCAGGGTTCTGTTAAGAAATTCACACAAGTAGAAACTGTAAGTCTCATTTGTAAGGTCAAAATCTATCCAAATACCCAAAGGGTGTACATTACATGTACATATGACAATAATAAGAGGAGGCAGGTAGTTGGCCTGAGGTGGCTTTCAAATGGTAACTTAATAAACAGACAATTTACTCTTTAGTTTGGCATTTATCATTTCTTTGTTGTATACTTGATGTTAATATCTGTTTTGTGATGCTACATGCAACCTGAAGAGATGTAGACTTTAATCTCAGAACTGGGAAGTAGCTCTGTAGATCAAAGTTTGAGTAGATCTCAAACTTACTGATGATTGAAAATACAACTCCAAGCAGAAATAAAACTATAGTTCTTGATACTGTTATTTAATTAAAAAAAAGAGACAGCTGGGTTAAAGCCAAATTTTAAACATGCAGTTTGCTCACTTAGATTACCTGGCATTAAGTCTTGCTTTGCTCTGGCCGCCCAAATCTAGCTCTGTGTTACACTTCCGCCAGTCTAAATGTACTGAATGTACCCAGTCTAAATGTACTGAATGTACCCAGTCTAAATGTACTGAATGTACCCAGTCTAAATGTACTGAATGTACCCAGTCTAAATGTACTGGATCTGCCCTTATCATGCAAACACACTGATCTTTATCATTTACAACTATGATAAAGAAATCCCTGACATAAGTACATTCCAATAGCTTAATCTGCAATAAACATATTTATATGCTGTGATATTATTATCCTATAATATAGTTTAATTCATCTAATGAATTTGATACACTGCATTAGACATACAAAGTGAGAAGCTTTACCTCAGTGCACATTCTACTGCAGCCAAAGCAGATGAGGTCTTCCTTCCTAACAAACATCTCTGGGTTTATCTTCTCTTGTTTACAGCCACCTAAAACAAGACAAAGCCTACAGTGTTTACAAGTCCCCTCATTACTGACTGGTCAGATCCCATCTCACTATTAATGTTAGTGCTAGGAGCCGCTCACCTGAGATGGCACTGACGATTAGCCCGGTGATCATCGTCACCAGAATGGCCACAGGGCAGAAGTACAGGTAGGACAAAGAGTACCAGGAATCTGCAAGAGCTGGTCTCTCAATGCTGAATGATAAATAAGAGGTACATTTTGTGATTAACCTCAAACTGTGTACTCATACAGTGAATGTTACTGCAAAATAATTAATATAAAGGATGCTGCTGTTTCAAATTTATTACATAAAAATATAGAATTTCATCTGTATCAGGCAGAAAGCAGCACATAATTGTCACAGTGGTGCTTGCCTTGACTCTGTGGTTGGTGGGGCTGTACTTGAGTATGCTGCCACTGTAGTGGTTATATTCGTGTTTCCAGAATCACATCCTGCCACACTGAGGGCAAGTGGATGGGTCTTATTTGGTAAAGGAGGGTACAATTGAGCGCCAATGCCCACCCACAGGGTTATAATCAGGCCAGATATTAACCCACTCAGGCCACCCTGAATACAGAGAGATACAGTAAACATTACACTCTTTCAGTTCATGATCATGATTCACAGAATCATACACAAAAATACACACACAAAAAATGGCTAGGCTACCCTTACAGACCAGTTATAAATAAGCTGCCAATACTCTAGACCAGACATGTCAAACTCACATCCGGCCCGTGATACGATTATATCCAGCCCCCGAGATAATTTCATATGTCTATTATTAATGGTCTGCCAGTAAATCGCACTCACACCACTCATACTACAAATCCCACAATGCACTGTAACATCTGCCACGCAGCGAAGAGCTGTGAGCGCCAGTCTTTGAAGCACTGCATAATTAAAGTGTGTGACGTCTTTATCATAGTCAGTTTTAAACTGTTGAATAAATGTTAATCCTGTTTGGCCCGCAACTTAGACCATGTTTTAAATTTTGGCCTCTTCAGTGATTGAGTTTGACACCTGCTCTAGACATTACAAAAGGCATTTTGACAGTGTTTTTGTTCAAAGCAGTTTAAACTAAGCAATTCATTGCTGGATTAAAATACCTAAAGAAATATGTCATGTTATGTAAGCCATAGTACGCACTACTACACAATGTGACTTACAATGGGGTTAGCACAACGGAAGAACATGCCCAGAAGGAAAAGCCCCAACAGAGGTCCACTGATCATACCAAATACAGACAAGGCAGCCTGTGGGAGGAATTCAACCAGATCAAACAGCATGTCATGACAAATATCATACAGCAAGGGGTGATGTTTACTCTATAGTGAACACTACATGATACACTCAGAACAGGGACTATGGCTGAGGTTCTCAGCTCCAGTCCTATAGCCCATTGCTCAGGCTTCTCAACATAAGCTTTATCAGGTGTTTCAGGAACAGAGAAAAATGCAGGTCATTGGGGCTCTAGGGTTGGAGTTGAAAAGCCCTGGACTGAGACTATAGCTATAGTAAAAAAAAAAAAATCACTTTGTCTTTTATTACTCACACTTGATAATGTGTTAAAATTCAGAATAGTTAACAGTATGTTTTACCTGCAATATATTTCCCATCAAAGAGGCAACTGCTGCCATAGCAATGCACAAAGCCCCAAAAAAAACACCTAGAGGTTTAAAGGAAAAAAGTAAATCATTTACGATCATGAAAGCTTATAGATCGATAGATATTTTAATGCCGATCACACATTAGCAACAGCAA
This sequence comes from Pangasius macronema, assembly GCA_037577455.1. Lineage (NCBI taxonomy): Eukaryota > Metazoa > Chordata > Actinopteri > Siluriformes > Pangasiidae > Pangasius > Pangasius macronema. Next base: position 11,919,539 of record CM074946.1, read on the forward strand.
ACAGCACCATGACTTCAAGGCAAGGAACAAGTATGAATCCTCCAAAACACTGATAAAGTATAAGGAAAAACCTACAACAATAACAGTTAAGAGAATATTCAAATGCAGCTGCCAGAGACGGTTTGTCTTGGCCTATTTTCAGATTTTCCTACTGAGTAGCCATTATGAGAAATAGAAAAGAATATTATGGTTGTTAATGATCATTTTACTTAATGGGTGTTCATATGGGAAAGGTGATATCCTAAATAATTATTCAAATTCCCTGTAAGCACAGGTATCAAACTTGCAAATGTGTAGCAATTCATATGGCTACATTTGGAAGAAAAGTTATAAAGGTTAGGGCTAAGGGTAAGGTTAGTGTTCATACGTTGTTCATATTTAATCAAACACTTACACTTAAAGCTGAGAAACAGCAAGTTGGTTTAATAGACATGGTTTCTGGGACGAATATTCTGAGGTCGTATTTGTTTAGCATTCCTGTGCTCTCTGTTATGTTAAAGTTAGAGTTAAATTAAAGAAGACTGTTTGCTAACTACTAATTAATTACTATGTTAACATAGTGTCTTCTTTTGTATTTACTCTTCCTTTCTGACGCAGTTATCTTTGTATACTTTGTCAAGAGACTCTTTTTGCTTTGTTTTTCAACAGTAGGCCTACTCATTTTTCTTTAATCAGACAGTGTTTGGGATCCACATTTTTCTTTTGTTTCACATAATAATGATATTTTCTATGGTAGTAGGAACGGCCTTATACTTTGCATTAGATTTTGCATCATTTATTCAGCTGCTTTTCTGTCGCATTTCTGTTTAATAAAAACTACAAAACATTTCCTCAGGGCAGCAAAGTTATTTTGGTATGTTGATTCCATATTTGATGCAACTACCCATTAAAACTATAATTCTATTAAAACTTACTCAGGCTCATGTTAATCCATGACAGCTGCTTTTCACTCAGATTGGGCCACAAAGGTTTCAGAAAGTCTTCCACTGTGACGGCCACCAAAGCGTTAATGCTGGATGATACCGTACTGAGATATAAAAGCAAACTAGTTAGCTAGTGACCAGAACAATTTGAACTTTTTACGCACAAAGTCATAAATGCCGCCTACATCATTGTGTAACATCGAGATGTTTTATTGTTTGAATGGAGATGGTTTCTCCCTCACCTTAAAGTTCCACTGTATGCAGCTGCTACAAACAAGCCAGGAAGGCCTGGAAATTCTGCTAGAATGTCCATCACTAGATATGGTAAGAGCTACACACACACACACACACACACACACAAATATATATAAACAGGGTCACTTTATTAGGAACCAAATAACCCATTATTTCCATCACTATCGTTTAGTGAACTTCACCTGGTTGGAAGAATCAACATCATTGTTTGTAAGAGGATCACAGTCTTTATAGATAGAGTACATGGTGAGGCCAGATAGCATTGCCAGACTCACAGTAATCCACAATCCCAGCATATTTACATACAGAGACCTAAATATAGCAACAAGAACAGAACAAATGAGATAGCTGGTATGAGATCTGAGAATTCCACTCTTTTACCGTTTTTACTACTGATATTTGCGAGGTAAAACTGGGTGAATGCATACTCACATTTTGGCATGGGTCATAGTTTTACAGGCGATATAGCGCTGCACCTGTGACTGGTTAATGGCATACATCGACACCCACATCAAACTACCCCCAACAACTATAGTCCAAAAACTGTGCCGTCTCAGAGGATCTGGATCAAAACTAGAGAGACAGTTGAACAGTTAATATTTGGACATTCACAGAAATAACAAATGAATTGCGAGATGTCAGTAGCAGGGCAAGATTTGCACCCAAGCGTTTATACAAAGAAATGGCCCTCACTGTGTGACATACAAACCATTTCTTCAGTTAATTTATAACACTTCTCAATCCAATGACTTACCTAAACGTGTCTAAGCGTCCACCATTGTAGTTATCTTCCCATATTTTTCCAAAGCCTCCCTGAAGCACGGCCCCACGGGCGATGACTGCTACAAACCCCGCCAGCATAATGACCATCTGGAACACATCTGTCCATATCACTGCCTTCAGGCCTCCCTGTTAGGAAGAGCAGAGCGCTGCACATTACTGAGGCATGTTACACATGCCAAACAGCACACAATTAACTCACCAGACCCTGCACTTTCACATTTCAGTCACACATGACAAAAGCATGAAGCATTCACAAAGCAATACATGCTCACAACCTTTTGGAACAGAAGACAAGAAAGAATTCAATTAATCATTTAAAGTTGTTTGCACAGAATACCTGCCTGGATTGACTTTTGATCAACTAACATTGGAAAGAGAGTTCAAACTGAAATAATCCTGACTGAGACTAAGGATGTTTTTTTTTTTTCAGACCGAGTACAAGTACGATTACATGTTTTTGGGTCTTGTTGATACTGATATTGATACTGATACCGAAATTAACCTACTTAAGCAAGGGTTTAAGAAAGTGTCTTACTGAACATTTTATTACTCTGTTTATGCNCTGTTTATGCTGCCAGTAATGAACTGTTCATACTTAATTTAATGTTTAAGACATAAATACATCTTTAATAGAGAGCAAAATGCCATGAATTGTACAAGGAACCATGAGCAAGGGAGAAGTGAATTGAGTGTGTCTCTGTGCTCAGTGCTCGCTCAACTGAAGTGCTCTCATACATGCCAGTTTGTCTGCATGCTCACTTGACTGATCCATGCTCGTGCATAACTTTGTGCTCATTTCTAATGATTATGCTCACTGATAATTCTGGGCACGCTCAGATCTGCCGCCCCCACACTGTCAATTAAAGATACTGTTTAAATGCCATACGAAGATACTGTTTAAATGCCATTACTTGTATTGCAGGAAGATGCTGTAGTAGCTCCTTTTGATTTCTTCACAGTGCGCAGTTTGAAGTCTGTTTTGCTTTGATTGCCATAATTAATCATAAAATACATCCAGACATAGGCTTACGTGACATAGTACCACGTGGAATCGTGTTGATATCTGAACATTTTTTATAAGTACAAATATGAATACTGTATGATTATCAGTATCGATGCATCCCTAGTNGTTGTAACTGACCAGAGTGCAGTAGATGATGCAGACGATGCCTGTGGCCACCAGCACTCCCCAAAGGTCCAGGCCAGTAACTACAATACAAGCAAAGAGCACTTTAGGGATCATACTCTATATCATAACCTCAGGACCCATTCAGAATGGATGCATTAGCTTTAATATTTTTGGATAGACATAATATTTTGATTTTTATATAAGAAGAGAAATTTGTTATACTGTATATAACTTTGTTATTCAAAACTTGAGTGATAAAAATAGTTGGTATATTAGATACCAGTTGGACTTTTGGACTTGGACTATTACTGTGTAGATAATCACCTTTGTTAGTATCAGTAATTGCATGTTCATCCTTTTGGCACAGATATATTTCCTGATAGCTGTCTTAGGGTGTAGTCATTATAAAAACTAATAATATTCCCTTTTTTTCAGTTAAAATTTATGCAAATCTTATTAAATTATTAAAATATTCTAGTGACATTTGAAACAGGACTTACTCTGATTGAGGGCAAGCGCTGGAGCATAGATGACCATGCCTGTGTACAAAGCCTTGTAGACAGAGGACCAGACATTAGATAATTAGCCAGTGACCTGTTGGTTTTTCATTTAAGACCATTTTTCATTTATGACTATAACCACCACTTTGGACATCAGTGCATCAGGTAATTACATGATGGAAAAACAATGTGCGCACATGGCTTTTTTCCACTGCAATACAAACACAATTAGGTTATTAAAAATGTATGAAAGTGTTGGCCATAAATAAATGAAAACTCAACTTACTGTCTGGATTATGTATATGGTTGTTCCGATCACTCTAATAAGCTTATTGAAGCGCAGCTCCAAGTACTGAAAAAGAAAATGGTGTTAAAATCATTTTTGAACAATATGTTTTATGTTGTTTTTTTTTTATGTGGTTTTGCTACTCTTCCCACACTGTAAGCAATTTATATCTTTCTGTCATAAACGGCATAATATGAGATATTATTTTTATTTATTCTATGAAAACCTAGGTCATTGAACAGTCTATTTCTAAAAGAAAAAAACAGGAGACTCTCTGAGACATGTTAATAAACAACTTGATTTAGACAAGCACCGTTTTAACATAATACTGTAGAATCTTACTTTTATAGTTATTTTATTTTCCTTCCTTTGCTTTTTGACCCAAAAGGGATCCTAAGACAAATTAATGGTACTTGTGACTTAACTACTTAAGCATTTTGGGAGTTCCCTATCTGTTATTGTTTTCACTTCTACATTAATTTTCCCAGTTTGGCCAGCTCTCTTACCTCATATGTACTAGTGATGCCCAGGCGATAGAACAGAGGCACAAAGATCTCTGCAGTGATGGCAGACATTATGGCGTAAGAGAAAGCAAAGAGCCAGAATGCTGTGCCATATCTGTAGGCCTCCGCAGGAGTGCCAATCACTGTGATCCCAGACATGAAACTGGCCGTGAGGGACATGGCGACTGGCACTGCTGTCATCTGACGGCCACCCAGCAAGAACTCAATACTGCTGTTATCCTTACGGCTTCGGAAAGCTTGAAAGAGCCCAATTCCAGCAGCTACCAAAATAATCCCTGCAAACACCACATAGTCCCAGACTGAGAATGTAGCCGTTGGACCTCCACCACCAGCCATGGTTCGTAATGACACAACAAAGGCACGCGTTCACTCTCCTTTCAAAAATTCAAGCCGTCCTTTATAGCCCTCTATACACAATCTCAGTGTCATACGTTACAGATTTACCAGGCGCCTATTGTTGGTCTGCTGTAAAGTTAGCTTTTAATAGACATCTTCCGTTTACACAAAATCCATGCAATAAAGTCATCAGTAAAGCAAAGTAATCCTTGTTCAGAGAATGCAGGTGATACTCATCTCTTGTTTGGTTAGGCTCTCTTTTTGGGCAAATATATCTGAAGCTGCTCCCCACGCCGTTGTAGAAGAAAGAATCAGGTAGCGGCTCCACTGACAATAACTGATAGGAGGTAGTGTGCTGTCCTTCAGATGGAGCTCTAGAGAAATGTGAGTTAATGATCAGTTAAAACAGAATATGTCCTTGTCACACACTGCTCCATGCAGCTGTTAAATACAGCTTTTATAACCAGGTTCATAAAACAGATTTTGCTGACGTAGAGGATGGTGAGAGTGCGCACAATGTTCAAAAGATAACACCATTTTTGTGTGAGAACATGCTTGATATTTGACCAAATTGTTCTTTCTGTGACTCACAAACCACAAAAAGGCTAAATAAGATAAATTACTCTTTTTTTTTACACATATGTTAAGATATGTTTGATAAAGAAGGTCAACATCAGCCATTAATTACCACAAATTTATTCTTATATTATTTCAACTGGGCAGAATTTTATATAATATGAAGGTAACAATACTAATTAAAATAAAATTCTAATTTGTTTTAGAAGTAGATTTAATAAGAGGGATTAATGACATTTTGACAGAATTTTTAATTCTGTTTAATTCTTCATTTACAGTGTTGGAACTGCATGACATCTTCCTAAATATCCTTTTCCTTGAATTATTCACAGAATATACACAGTGTATATGCACTGGATATACTTGTTTTTTAACATAGCTGTTGATTACTATTTCCATTATCAACATATGAAAACATGCTACATCAGGACATAGAACTCGCTCAGCTACTGTTGTCGTTCTTTGTCCACTGCTCACTCCTACACAAATACATAGGGTGTCCTTGTACTACTATGCAATGAATACACCACACACTCTACTGCTTTAAGAATAACTAATTTTGGAAAAATATTAAACTTCTTTATGCTGCTTAGAAATGTGGTTAAGCTACAATTTAGTAACTCAGTTGCTCACTAGCTGTATATTTCAAATTTCGTAGAAGTGTAGCTTTTACACTGCTATATTTAACTCTTTAAGTGGATACCATGGACTTTTAGTGACCCACGACCTCATCTCCCTCCTTTGCTCCCCTTCAGCTCTGTTACTGTCTGTTAGGCCCCCACCTCTCAAGTATTCCTTGTTTTAGTTTTTTACATTTTTCCAGTACTGGTTTGCTAGAATTATACAGTTTGGTTTCACTTTCTCTTAGATAAATACAGGACAAAATGATGATGTACAATTAGTCATTAGCCTGACGATATATCTGTGCGCAACTAGTTCTGTTCTGGTATATATGCAACCAAAAAAACATTCAAAAATAGAATATACTGTATTTTATTGTATTGTATTATTTTGTTTTTGTCAACATCGGGCACATTCTGTATGTCTGGAACTCCCTGTTCATCAACTTTATTGCATATTATTAAAGAAATTGTTCAACCTCTTTAGTAAAGGCTTTGCTAAAATATAAAGCAAACTGTTAGTATATAAGCAAAACAGATTTATGCTTTGAACATGTAAATCTTAACATACTGTGATTTACCGTGTAAGACCGGCAGCACTAATAAAAGATTTTACTAATAAAAGATTATGGCTGTAAATTTTCCTTAATTATTAAACTTTATGAAATTACAGCTGGCTGTATTAAATTTTATAGAGGGGGGAAAAAAGCTTTTAAGGTCCCATATCACTCATATAATTGAGTAGACATTCAGCTAATGCATGTAACATACTGCCATAACAGGCTGTAATGATTACAGAGAATAATGACATCATGTCCAAGCTTTACTACTATTATTAAAATTTAAGGCCAATTCTGACTAAGAAACAGCTCTGTTACTTTGAGCCACACTTTGAATATGATCATAGCAATAAGCACCAGCAGGCCTTTAGCATGGTCTAACGGTGTGTGCGGTGAGTGCAGCTGATTTGAGGACGAGGCAATGGTTTTATGAATGCTGCACTATGGGCACTCTGCAGATACATAAACAGTGGGATTAGGTTAGATAAGGGGGGATCAATATAAAAGCAGAATCCTCACAGAATGAACAGGAGTCTGGCTGCCAGGGTAATCAGGTAAGGAAAAGTCTGAGCTTCTGCTTTTGTGTAATACTAATATATTGGACTTTATAAATAATGACATGGATTGCTAGTTTAAGACATTTGTATTCAGAAATCAGAAGGAAAAAATCAGCTTTTCATAACGTTATTTCAAGAAATTAAGTACTAAACAAATGTATTTTAATTTACTTTACTAAATGTTGTGTTAATTTGCAGCAATGATTATAAACCTGTTAAAGGATACTTCTGGTGTGCCCACTCTTCTGATTTTAGCTTGTCCAGAGACATGATGTTTGTTCCTGTGATAGTGGCTGGTATTCTAGGCCTTCTCGTTGGAACAGCTGTACCTATGTGTGTCCCGACAGAATACACTCTGTATGTTGAGAAGCAAGAGTGTGACTACTGTGTGGCCATAAACACCACAATATGCATGGGCTTCTGTTTTTCGAGGGTAAGACACCTGTTGTTTAGTGTGTAACTCAGCATGAACTAGTTAGTGAGCACAGTAAAATAAAGTAAAAGAACTTATCAGTAAATACCAGGTCTTGTGTTACATAAGTAGAGGCTTGTATAGTTCCCCAGAAAAGTATATTTAAAAAAAAAAAAAGCTGAACAAGATGAACAAGATAGTCTTGCATTAATTTTCAACTGCTGCAAGAAACCGATACCGCTGAACCAAAGAAATCAAGAACGAACAGTTTTTTAAAACAGTTTTGTTTCTACTGTTGTATTTTCATTTCACACTAAGCAGCCTAATAATAGTAACTGAATAAATAGATTTACTATGTTTATGTGAATAAAAAAGATTTCATATGTTTATGTGAATATGTTTATGTGATTTAATATGTAATATGAAAATAGTAACGTAAAATGGTGTAATAAACAATGCTGTTTTATTCATTTAGTTTTGCACTGCTGGTACAGGATGCAATTTTCCTAACTTCTTTCCTTGTAGGTTACCTATTTGCATATTACATTTTTTAAAAGGTTTCCACTGAAATATGTAGACAAACAACAGACATTGAGCATAAGGAAGTAGGATGCAAGTATCCATTTGCTCAGCCACATTGAAAAATTCTTTCTTCAGTTTCTCGTAATCACTATGTAATGATTATGGTTAAGGAAGAGAAAATGAGAGAGAGACAGAGAATCTTACAGCTTATCAGTAAGAGATATGCATCCTTTACACAAGCACAGGCTTGTAGAGGTTTCCAGAAAAAAAGCAGGATGTCAGTCACAAGATGAAACAAAGATTCTCTTCTCTTGAAACGTCTGTATGAAACTGATACTGCTGAACCCAGGCATGTATAATGTACAAGTGTTTATGTAGCATTGCTGAACAAGAAGCCATTTCTATTCTTTAAGTCTTCCACAATGTACTTTTTGTTTCTGTCTCTTACATGTTATGCATCTCTCAGGACAGTAACATGAAAGAACTGGTGGGACCTCGCTTTCTAATCCAGAGGAGCTGTACGTATCAAGATGTGGAGTATCGTACAGCAGATTTGCCTGGCTGTGCCCCTCATGCTGATTCCCACTTCACCTACCCAATTGCTCTCAGCTGTCACTGCAGCATGTGTAACACCCAAAGTGATGAGTGTGCCCACAAAACCAGATTCAGTGCAGCCAAGTGCTCCAAACCAGTCCGACATTTGTATCCCTATCCTGGGCAGAGTGACTACATCTAACCCAGCTTCAGTTATACTGTTGATAAAAGCTATATTTCAGAGTCCAATTGAACACTTGAAGACTTTGTTTTGACTTGATCTGTACATATAATAAAAACTACACAAGTAATAAAAACATGTCTGCAGCCAGCAGTGGAACAGCTGTTTTGTTTGCTCAGCTGCTGAAATTTTATGAGCAGTAGTATTGCATGACAGATAGATTGTTATGGCCACCAATCTGGTCATCCTGAAGACCTTAATGAGTGTTTGCTTACTAGCATTAAGGCCCAGAAGCTACTGTAAGGCATGTGTCATTGCCTTTATCATTCTTTCTTGTATACATGTTATTGTCTTCTGGTAGAGCAGTAGTAGCTCAGTGGTTAAGACGGTGGGCTACTGAACGGAAGGTCATGAGTTCAACTGCACAGTTGTATAAAAAATGAGATAAATGTATGTTACTCTGGATAAGGGCATAAATGTAATTGTAGAACAGAAAGATAAGACAATGAATCAGTTAAAGGGAACCAGGTCAAGGCTGAAAATAGTGCCTGCTACTCTAAATGAAACTGGTAATGCTGTAAAATTACTGTAAGTAAAGAGAAACAAGTTTAACAAGTTAGTACTATACCATTGTATACCATATCTATACCCTGATCTTGACCTCATTGAACACCTTTGGGATAAACTGGAATGCCAACTGTACCCCAGGCCTTCTTAACTGACATCAGTGCCTGACCTCAGTAATGCTCTCATGGTTGAATGGGCAGGTGTTCATTGGGGTTGAGGTCAGGACTCTGTGCAGGCCACTTGAAATTCTTTCACACCAACCTTGGTGAACCATTTCTTCATGGAGCTTTTGTGTACAGGGGCATTGTTATGCTGGAGCAGGTCTGGGCCTCTTAGTTCCAGTGAAGGGAAACTGTAACGCTACAGCATACAAAGACAAAACAGGTCAGTCTACAATGTTTTGGCCATATAGTGTAGTATATCCAGGGCTATATACCTAACTTAAATTTTTTGGATTGAACTAATGTTTTTATGATTCTTTATTGAGGTTGCCACACACACACACACACACACACACACACACACACACACACACACACACACACACAAATATCAAAACTTTTCTTTTTTTTTTTAGCAAATTGTGCAATGCAGTTGATAAATATTTGATGTACTTCCACTAAAAATCAAGCTCAAGTCAAACTTCACCAAACATAATAAATAATAGTAAATTAATTTAATTACTTTCATAATAGCAAACTGAATAAAACCGTTCAAAATAGTGTTGTGGCAAATAAAGCTCTTTGCTGTAGGTTTCATGTGTTTATCACTTCAGGTGAAAGCCCACAGTGAACAGCAGCTCCTAAATAAAAGCGTGTATTTGTTGGTCATATTAAGTTAATATACTTTATCATGTTTACAGAAATTTCAGTGAGTGTGTCAGATTAAAGTGCAGACTGCAGCTTTGAAAATGATGCACAAGTTCCATCCAAATGGCCGTTGCTGTCGCCCCCTATAGAGGGGCCTTCGGGGGAAAATACGGCATAGTCTTGATGATCACGCTAGAATGGACCGCAAATAAAGAGGAAATAATAACAGGGTTTAAAATGCCATTTGAGTTTTTGAGTTTGCCCAAACGTGAGCGCTATCAACTCTGAACAGACAGAAGTCTCGCCTCGATTTCTCCCCAGTTACATAAACACGACATGAAGAAAACTCCTGAAACCCAGTTACAGATCACGTGGTACAGGTCACGTGCTGCTAGAGCTGGGGAGGCGTTGCCACCATGCTCTGTCACTGATTGGTGGGCTTGTCTCGATGAGCCCGCCCCCATCAACTCTCTCTCTCTCTCTCTCTCTCTCTCTCTCTATATATATATATATACATATATATATATATATATATATATATATATATATATATATATATATAAAACGACACAGAGTTTTTTTTTTTATTTTAGGGTGTTTGTGTTAAGGNCTCTCTCTCTCTCTCTCTCTCTCTATATATATATATATATATATATATATATATATATATATATATATATACATATATAAATCTTAAACGACACAGTTTTCTTTTTTTCCTTAAAGAGTATATTTATTCATCTTAATTGTACTTCTACTTTTTTCCCCTAAAGTATATGTCCATTTTTATAAGGGCCCTGTGTATAACAGTTAGTTAGAAGTTAGTTATGTATTTTCAGGCTTTTATAGAGGTCTTTAGAGCCGGTGCAATCTTTTATTCTGCCACATTACACCCAATACCATGGGGAGAGTGGGCCACTGTCAATCCACTGCAAAATCACTGGCAGACTTTTTTTTTTTTTTTTTTAGTAATAATACAATTTAGTTCCTCAGAATTACTCAAAATTATGACTTTTGTAATCTCAAGTTTTCATAGTCATCCCAAATTCCACTGCACGTCACTACATGCGAAGGCTACAGGAATAGCTACAGAGTTATCTATCTAGCATAGTTTCTTTTGCTGGATGACAGTACTGAAACAGTTGTATTATTTAACAGCTGCTGCACTTCTTTTGACCAACATCTATCCACAAGTAATCAGGGGGAAGTGGTAGCTCAGTAGTAAAGATGTTGGACTCCTGATTGGAAGGTTAAGAGTTCAAATCCCAGCACCACCAAGCTGCCACTGCTGGGCCCTTAAGCAAGGCCCTTAACCCTCACCTGCTCAGTTGTATAAATGAGATAATGGTAAGTTGCTCTGGGTAAGGGCGTCTGCCAAATGCCATAAATGTAATCACACTATCCCGTTATCTTGTTATCTTGGGGAGAAACACAGCTTTTTTTTCCTGAAGAAACAACTTGTGATTTCCAGAAAACAGGACAGAAAATATTCCTCTACTGTTTACAACAAATAATATTGTTACTATTATTCATATTTTTCATTGTTTATGTTATTGTTGTTCTCACAGTTTCTGATGCTTTACCAATATTGTACTATACTACAGTACTACAGCCATGCCAATACTGCTACTGAATTGAACTGAATTACATCTGGAAATCCACAGGGTTTCTGTATTCTTGTACTGTACTTTTTTTTTTTTTTTTTTTTTTTTTTACAAACTAATGCCACTGCAAGACTTCAGTTAAGTGCTCTAAAGGCCCCTGAAGTAGAAATTCAGCATTTTATTAACTTATAATACATTGCTGACAAATGCAGTCTCTGCACTCTATCTTCTAAGCTGTTTCTGCTAATATGTGGATAAAGAAGGCTTGCTGTCATTCAAGATGTTTGTTTCTCTTTTTTTGCTATGAAATGCAGCATCATTGTGAATATTTGAAAAAGTCAAACATTGTCAGGAATATTATCCATTATATGAATGCATTTAATATCTTACTCATCAGAGATGTTCATTAATTTTGGTTTCTCTTATCTGTTTTCCAATCACTTTAGATGCAGCTCGATCACCCAGTGATTCCTACAGCCCTGAAAACAGTCTCATCCGTTTTATCAGAATGCTGTGACTAGTCTCGCAACAGTAACACAAGTGTGTGTTTTGAACAAAACAAAACAAAACCTAATGCTGCTAAAATGTGATGGAATGTGACTGGTCAGCATTCCATTAAAAGTCACTGTAGACCCCTGTGTCTGATGTCCACTGGCATTTTAGTCACATTCCTGATGGTAAAGTTGGCCAGACATGTAACACAATCCTGGATTCTCAACTGAACTGGATTTCCATAGGAGTGGCTGAAGGCCAAAGGACTGATAAATTCTGTTATTTGGTGTTTGTTCTAAAATAATATCTAATATATATATATATATGTATATTATTATTATTTTTTTTTTTTAAAGTAGTAATAGTTGCCCAGTCCAGTTAATCACAGGACTGGAGGTGTGCACGCCTGCTAAAACCCATGCTTTCTACTAGTGTTGAATTTGACCTCCAAGATGTCCTTGTGAGTAATTGCCTTATGTGCCACTTAATGTTTCATCTGCATTACACAGACCACATACAGAAGAACTGCTTAATAATAGGCTATACTTTACAAGCTTGCGTCATGGAAAACAACAGGCATGTCTAGCAGGTAAAAATATGCAAGGGAATAACCATCACTGCACATTAACTGTGATTTAAACACACATACCAAATGTCTGTCTCACAGTGACATAAAAAATGAACTGATGCAAACACTGTGACACATCGTTAGAGGTAATAAGAGAACTTTCCAGAAGTGTCCTGTCCTAAGCATTGTGACCCTGACGGCTGGGCTATTTTAGGATGTGTAGATTATGACTTGAATCTTCTAAGTAAAGAGATCAGAATAATAAGGGTATTTCCTGAAGCTTTCTTTAATCCTATCAGAAGTCAGACTGTATATTGGTAACATGCCATAGCATTACATCCCACATGAAGAAACTAATATAGTAATAAAACACATCTAAAGCAATACTTTGATGTTTGTTGGTATAAACCTTGTTCTTTTTTTAGTTGCGTTTAAAAGGTAAACCAAGAATGTAATAGTTTTTTTCTTTTTTTCCCCACTTTTTCAGGCATAGGACCGCGCCCATCCCAGATCCTGTATATCAGCAATGTCGGCAAACCTTCCAGAAAAATACAGTAAAAGCAACACATCTACAGAACGATAATAAAGTGCTAATATCAATATCAGCGGCTTTAAATGCCAACAATTAATTACAGCACTAATATTGTAAAAAAATTTCGTGATTAACAATGAATTAAATCATGGCAGTGTAATCTGACACCACACACGAGCTCTGTCACGGCAGTCAGCCCTTTGTAATGTGACGTAAACGGCTCTGATTGGTTAAACTGTGTGACGAGGCCCTTCGACTCCGCCTTCTCCTTTAAAAGCCTGTGGAATTTTCCACTCGTCCATTCATTCAAATTCACCCCGTGTGTAACCGACGGAAGCAGAGACTTTCGGCGCCTTTTAGTATTTAAACATAGTTCGTGGTTTGCAGTTGATTAAAAGGGTAAGTGTAGACTTGTAGACTGTAAATTTTACCTGCAAGATTTTTCTAAACAGTATGTTATTAAAATTGTTTGGTTTAAAGTTGGTTAGCTCCTTAGCTAACGTGTTAGCTTAAGCATTAGCCGTTTATATTCAAAATTTCCATGAAACCTGCTAATATTGTTCGGCAGTGTTGATTTAGTTCCACGTTACTTTCGCCACCTAGCCAGTTACAAATGGTTCTTGAGTATCTCTCAGGTAATACAAATGACTCAACGACGCGAGCTAGAGAACTACTTCACCTCAGCAATGTGTCATTTTCTGGAAACAAGCTAACAGTCATTTAGGTTAGCTAGTCGGCTAGTAAGCAACGCCTGCAAAAGGGTGTTACCTAGTCGAGAAATATTTTGTTAAACAAATTAAAACTAATTAATTAGATACGTGCGAATTGTTTGCGGGTTAGTTTTTAATCCCTTAGCTTGGTTTTAGTGGGCTTTCATTGGTGGCTAACTGCCATCATCAACTGACATGTCTGACATGGTGTACTTAATGGATAAATAAATTATATGTCTGGATCTAAATTTAGCATATGAAAATCATGACTAGTATCGTCAGCTCATGAACATTAACAAGGCTGTATCTATTTCCAGAGGGCCAGAGTTCATCACGCGCCTACTTTGGGGTGTGTGTGTGTGTGTGTGTGTTTACCGGCACAGATGTTTATTGGTAAACTGTCCTCACTCTGTCTACTTTCAGGTCCACCACCGTTCCTGTCCTGCGTAATCAAGCATTTCAGTATCGTTTCTCTGCTAATTATCCACATTTTCGATATTTCACAATGTCTCAGCAGCAGATCAGGTACTGTATGTTTTGACTGGCTTGTCTGTGAAACGCCACTGTGTCTCATTTACCTTTTTGACCTTGTCTTTGCTTTCTTTTCTTGCTCAGCCTCCCAGCCAAGCTCATCAATGGTGGTATTGCGGGTGTTGTTGGTGTCACTTGTGTGTTCCCCATTGACCTGGCTAAGACTCGACTACAGAACCAGAGACAAGGTCAACAGGTCTACAAGAACATGTAAGCAAGCCTTTCTCTTGGTCTTTCCTGTTATTCCAGTACATGTACCTGTTTTGGTCCATGGCCCTATTCTCCCCTGGTACATGTCATGTCATGGTCATGTGATATTCAGGGCCCACTGTAGCCACTCCCCGATTGTGTGTTTAGCCACGGGTGGTCCCTTCCCTCCAATAGCAGTGGTTAATCTCAGTGGACTGTGTAACATAGACAGGTGTTCTCTTTCAGCTTTTGTTGTCTGTAGCTTCTGAAGAGATGTGGAAAATTCTCATTGGATTAAAACCCTGGGGCCAGGTTGCTATTCGTATATGCGTAGATGTGCCCTTATGGTGAAATGGTCTTGGAATACCAAATGCAGTGGTTTAACTTGGTTTTCTTTTCTTTCTTTTTTTTAGGATGGATTGTCTAGTCAAAACAGTGCGGTCAGAGGGGTACTTTGGCATGTACAGAGGTAAGATTCATTCTACATTGAGTGTTTCACCATGTGGCTCATGCTAACAACAAATGATTATGGACTTTGAGCTATAGTAGCCTATGGCTTCTTCTACTTTGACATTTAAGCTGTGCTTAAATCCACTTGCCCGTGGTTCATGACAGCAGAACTGGTTAATTGGTTTATGCTATTCTACAGTAGAAAAAAATCACAATGGTTGATGGATCTATGTAGAGTATGCATGTATCTATGTAGACATAAAAACCACAATGTCCCCAGTTGTACAGTGGTTACTGTTCATTTGCTGCACTTAATTACCAGTTAAATTGTAGATTTTTTTTATCACCTACAAGACACACACCCTATTGGAGCTTTTTTTTAAAAACAAAAAACAAAAAAAACATGGTAGTTCTGGTATGAACTGAATTTGAGGTAGCAGAACTTTGAGCGTAACAGCCCATGTTTTGTATTGGGTTGTTGCTTGATGTGAGGAATGCTGTTTGTTTGCATCTGTGTTTTTTCATGTTACAGACGTGGGTCCCCCCTGGGATAGTGAAGGCTAGCCGATTAAGGCGCAGCCACGCTGGAGGCAAATCATTTATCATGGTTCTTTACACTCTGCTCTATTACAATTAGGCACAATGTGTTTATTTTTTGAATAATTGTTGCTCCTTTGTTTTCTTCATAGCCTCTGAATTTCTGTTGACTGTCTTCATTTTGTCTACAATTACTAACTCCTTTGGCCATGTGCCGTAGAACTACATGCCTTTCTAACCATCTTGAGATTTCAGTTTTCATTGACTTCTTTTCTTTTTCCCCACACGTCCTTCCCTCCTGTTCTATAGATACATGGCTATACATTATCTGCTACTGTCCCTTGCTCTTTAAGGCAGAGGGATCTTGAACTAGAAACTCCTTTTTCTTTCTCTTCCTTCATTTATGCCTGCTTTCCCAGTTTCTAATCTCATAATTCATTCTTTTTTGGTCTAATATATTTTAAGTTTGTTCATTGGTTTTCAGTTCTATTATGCCAAATCCCCCTCCACGATCATTCCATAGTCATTTGAGCTGTGCTCATATCCTGTTGGATATTTGCTAATTCTTATTTATACATAGCATGGTTCTGTTTTTGTCTGTGTGATGGTGGTGGGGAATGGGTGCCCTGTGAGATTTCTATAGGTAAACCTTTTGCTACTCTTTTGGCTAACCTGCTGTTTTTTTGTCTTTTAGGTGCTGCAGTGAATCTTGCTCTTGTCACACCTGAAAAGGCCATCAAGCTGGCAGCCAATGACTTCTTTCGTCACCACCTTGCCAAGGATGGGTGCGTATTGCTTTAGGAAATTCGGAGAACAGTGTTTTATGCATACAGCATCCCTTGACTGTTGTATTTACAAAACATTTCTTCTGTTACAGGAAGGGGTTGTCAGTGTTTAAAGAAATGTTAGCAGGTTGTGGTGCAGGCATGTGCCAAGTCATCATTACTACTCCTATGGAGATGCTGAAAATTCAGCTACAAGATGCTGGAAGACTAGGTAAGCTTATACTCTTTCCTTTGCTCATGCTGTTTAAGGCCACTGATCTCTGAGCTTGGTGGTACCCCTTGTATACCCTTGTAATTGTATGTTTAAAATTCTTGTTCTCCTTGCAGCTGCTCAGCAGAGAATGCCTGGCATCCTGGTTCCCAGTAAGCTGGCTCAGACGAACACTGTGCTGAGCCGCTCTTATAATGTCGTGCCAAGCTCTGCTGCCCAGACTATCTCTGCAACACAGATCGCCAAAGAGCTGCTACACACACAGGGCATCCAAGGTCTATACAGAGGGCTAGGAGCAACACTTATGAGGTAAGCACATGTGCATATGTACTAGATGTGCCTTTTTGGTACCTGGTTTCAAAATGTGTTCTAATTCTCAGCACTTTGTGATACATTGGTGTGATTTTTATCTTCTCTTTACAGAGATGTGCCCTTCTCCATAGTCTACTTTCCTCTTTTTGCTAACATTAACCGTTTGGGTAAGCGTTCTGAAGATGATGTGGTGCCGTTCTATTGGTCGTTCATGGCTGGCTGTGTAGCTGGTTCGACTGCTGCAGTGGCAGTTAGCCCATGTGATGGTGAGTAAGCATGTTGTGTGGATTTTTTTTTTGGTGGTTCTTACCCCCACTATTTCCTGCTTCTACACAAGCTCATTTCCTGTTCATGTGTTTTAGTGGTAAAAACCAGGCTTCAGTCCTTGAGCAAAGGCGCTAATGAGGAGACCTACAATGGAGTTCTGGACTGCGTAAGGTAATTATTTGAAGCAATTATTTGAAAGTTCTCAGAAAATGTAATCTTATTGAATAGAAATGACAGTTATGATATTGGGCCAACATCAGCAGAAATTTCTGGGGGGAAAAAACAGAGGGGGAAAATGTTCAAAGGTACTGTTTAGTTTCATGTCAGTCATGCTGGGACTTTTTATTTGAATGAAAATTGTCTTGGGGTAGTTGTTTGTCAAATGTAATTTTAGGTGTCTTAAATGAACTGCTCCAATTAAAATTACTCATGTAGTTTAGTAGTTAGAAAATATCACCTTGGTCTCGAGGTTTTGGTAACAGAAAAGGAAGTGGTGTTTTTGTGCTATCTGTTTATCGATTGTTTTTGTAGTCTGATTGCAGCTGATTGTAAATGTTTAGTGAGCTCTGGCTGACACTCGTTTTGCTCTTTTGATTTTTATAGCAAGATCATGAAGAAAGAAGGACCATCTGCTTTCCTGAAGGGGGCAAGCTGCAGGGCACTAGTGATTGCACCTCTTTTTGGCATTGCTCAAGTGATGTATTTTGTTGGAGTTGGTGAATTCATTCTGGGCCAAAGAGCATTTAACCTCCTGTCTCCTTAAGCAAGTCTCCAGAAGTGCCTCAGATGAACCTGTGCTGGGGCCATGAGACACACAATCATATAAAGACTAGATTTAGATCGACAGTTTTGCTGTTGATTGTTTTATTAGCCATTTTATTGGCCTTACTGCACTTCCTGTCTGGTTTGCTCACTCATTTGAGTGGCTATGACCAACATTTTACACTTGATGGTAAGGGCTTTTGCAGGAGGTTTGGGCATGAGAGATGGTGCGCTACATCCTTCTAGAAGGATCTGTAAGCATTTCCCCTCAGTGAGGGAGGATGGTGTCACTATGGAGGCACTATGATCAATTTACCCCCCCCCCCCCCCTTTTTTTTTGTGTGTAGTGTCTGTTTTGTCAGTCATGTATTTCTGTGTTTTCTGGATTACTCAATGTGTCATTGTAATGTTGAAGTCCAATATTTAATTATTTTAAATAGCTGCAACAGTTCTGTTTTTCTCTCGTCTCCATTCCACTGAAATGTTTTTCAACTACATGAGACTGTGGGCACAAGGCTGGTAGATAGTTCATTTTTTTGAAGGATATCTGTACTGAGTTTTGTGGACCAGTTGATCAAAACATGTATTATTTTTAGACAGTATCTGTTGTTCAGGGCACATGCCATGATTAAGATAGTGGTGTTAACTGCTCCTGATAACTATCAACTGTACCTAAAACAGACTGTAATATTCTATTTCTGTTACTCCTTTTAAGCACTGAGGTGGCCCGCATCTGTGTTGTGTGGTCTCCCCTCCCCTTATTATGCACAATTTCCAAGAGTAGTGCTGATCTACCATAATAATAGTAAATATTTTATCACATGAGGAGTGAATGAAACAAAACCTCTCCTTGCTTCCTAGAAGTTCAGGGTAATATCCATGGCACATCCTCTGGGTTTCCCTGAGTACAATGGATTCCCTTCAGTCAGTAATTTATGTACCTGCATTGAGTATAATACTATTAGCTATAGAATATCATCAAAAAAGAACAGTTGTACTGAATACTAAAAATGGTCCAGATGCCTAGTTACATTTTAGTATGAACTGCATCAAGCTTGTAAACATTAAGGTTATTAAACATCATAATACCTGGTGTGTTTTGTACCAGTTGTTACTGATCAGCATAAACCATGACATTGTTCATGCAGTGAAACTTTTTTTTTAAGGAGTGCTGGCAAGTGTTTGTTCATTTTGTACTGTGATATTTGCAAAACAAACTTTAAAATAAATGTGAACATGTAGCTACAAACAATGTCTTTTATTTTTATTACTGTTTGTTTATTTTTTTCGAAGCAGTCATATATTTAGAGAGAGCTACAAAACACATGCTATGCAACTCATTCATCATTTTTTTGTTTTAACAACCGGCTAAACCCATACCACCCTGTATTTGAAGTACAAAGCATTACCCAAGCAAGTTAAAAATGTTCTAGGAGAACTATAAACTCAGGGTATATACACGGGCATATTTTTTATCATTCACCGCATGTTTAAGTAGGAAAGGTATGTGCCATACTGAATGTGTGAATAAAGGCACAGCAAGGTATCAGTTGACCCAAGTTGTGCTTGTGTGATTAAAGAACTGTGATACTATGATTTACCCACACCACACTGTGCTTAATGTTTCACTGATGCAGAGCTTCTGCCTATCAGTATGGAGGCAGTGCTGACACATTCATGGAAGAATGCAAGGGTACTGTAGGTGGTGGTCTTTAAGACATTACTATAAAGGACAGACCGTTTACCAGGGCAAGGGTTTTCACACTGCACTACAAGCAACACGTTGGTTTTGGGTCAGTGAGCAGTATATGTTCATACCTCCCCACTCAATACTGTGCTGTTGTGGTCATCTTCGAATCGTGTTTTCGCAAATATGGCAGCGTGAACTTCAGATAGAATGAATGTGAATCACTTACAAACCACCTAAACATTTACAAAGCATTACTCATATCCTAAACTAAACACATTACTACAGCAAACATGGGCTACTAAATAACATTGCAAGGCATCAACAGAAAGAAAGTAGTACCTTTTCTCTATATACAGTATTTACATTACCAAAGTTGTGTAATGCACAGTAGGAGAAGGAGAAAAACAGAATGTTGCCCAAGTTTCTCTGGTAATGTCTAAACTGATCATAAAAATCAGACTGTAATCGTAACTGCTCTCCCAGATAAACACAATAATATAAGGTCATGTTAATTCAGTTACACTCTCAATCCATGCAGTGGTGATTCAGCACAAAGACATACAATTAAACAAAGAAACAAAAGATTATTATAAAGCTGCAACAATATATTACACTACTCTATGTGAGTCTTTCAAATGTGATGGCTCAGTGAGGTCAGGACAGGAGATTCGGGACAGTTCAGCCTTAAGTAGGAGGCCTATGAGCATCTACAGGACCTCCCTGTTGTTCCGAATACCACAGCATAGAACCATACTGAAGATCATACCAATTATCTGTACACAAAGACAGTAATGTGTTAGAATGATAACACACATCACATGCCACACACTGTATGCAGACAGTTCCATGTACGTACCATGATTCCTGCAATGCCAATACCCACATATCCAATGATGAAGAGCTTCTCACTGAAAAAGTCCTCTATGGCTTTGATGCAGTCCTGGGAAAAATAAAATAATGATCTTTGAGTTCTTTCTTGATTAAATATATTCCTCTCTTTATCAGGCCCTATACACCACGAGATTGTGACAAATAATACTTGTTCACTGTACGGCTCCTAAATGTTTCTCTTCGGTCAACTCCCCATGGCCACCTCACACACACGGATCAAGTGACACATGAAACATCTCACCATCTGTTCAGTCTCATTCTAACCATCCTACACGCTTCTCCTGGCCTTGGTGCTCTTCTCTCCACAGAGATTCCCTTCCTTTCATGCCTCAGCACTCATGGCCTCTATCTAAACTTGGCCATCACTGCCATCTGCTGGACTTAACACGAGTTACTGGTTGCTAATATAAATAAAGTGAAGTGAAAAGTGAAGTGAAAAGTGAAGTGTGTGTGTGTGTGTGTGTGTCGTGAACCTACCCAATTTACGTCTCGTGTTTAAGGCTCATACCCAGTGGTGTGAAGGCCACAAAAGTCACTTCACTTTCACTTTTTTCACTTCACTGATATACAGGGCAATTGGTTCAAACACTCACTCACAAACTTTATCCTGATGAGGGTCACAGTGAACCCGGAGCCTGTCCCAGAGCACTGTGCGTGAGATGGGATGGGATGCCAGTCCATCGCAGGGCATTATGCACACACATTCACACAATTGAAAGACACAGCGGGCCAATTTATCTTAGCCAATTCACCTACTTGCATGCTTTTGGGAGGTGGGAGGAAACTCAACTACATACAGTACTGTGCAAAAGTCTTAGGCACATTCAAAGAAAATATGCCTTCAAAAATAATTAATTAAATATTTCTAGATTAAAAAAACAACAACAAAGAGAAGTAAACTGTAATAAATTAAATAAAGTTAGTCATTGGTGTTATGACCCTTTAAAAAAATTAGCAGTCTCAGATATTATTTGTGTAATTTTAGCTGTAAGCTTTACTAAACATCTTGAAGAACCAGCCACAGTTCTTCTGGAGACTTTGGCCCAATCCCAATTCTATACCCTTTCCCCTTGTCCCTCGAAACAGAGTGTCAAGGGGTAGTGGTGAAAATATTCTCCTAAGAATTGGGACACCGCTACTACACCGTTACACGTCATCATACGTCATCTAGGTCCTAATTCTCTCTCTCGAATTGGCAATATTTGAGAAAAAGCTATAGCGATTTATAATTATTGTGGTCACAGCCCTGATCAGACATGAAAGTGTTGTCTGTTATGATATGGCGTTAGCAAACTTTAGCGATTTTTTGCAAACATTTCTTTGAATAACATCACCGTAAATATAAACACACATTAGAATCTTTATTTACGTCAATACATTTGTGGGTCTTTTTGTTGCTCGGGCAGCCAGAGGGCCTTTCACATCGCGGGAACCTTTCCACAGTACCTGAACTACATGTGGAACTACCCACTTCTGGCGTTTTCGCACCTCCGGAACTGGGTGTGATTTTAGTAGCGGACTGTCTACTCCGGAGCAGGGTCTAACCAGCACAACCGGTACTGTCCGTGACGCAAGTAGACGCTGATTGGCCAAACGCGCACGAAAACGCCGTCACCCGCCATGATTTAAAACGCCGTGTAAACATACTGTAGTGTCAACTTATTTCACAAGTATGGAGAGCAGTGATAGATGGACGGACGCTGAAGTGCAACACAGCTCCGGTCACAGCGTCCTCCATCCTCCGGTTGTTCACGTTGTTCTTTGTTTCCATTGTTGAACGACGCGCCCAAATGACGTCGCTGTCGACCGGCTTACGTCACTTCCTTACGTTCGCGCAAAATCACCCAGTACTTTAGTACTGTACATTTAGTTCAGGAACTAAAGCGGTGCGAAAGGCCCTCATGTTGCTGCTGTAGCCGGTTTACCCTGAGATAATTCACACCCCTCCGTTTGAACTGGGGTCCCGAAAAATCTTCGTTTGAAGGGCTATCTGGCCTTTCCCCTTAATCCCCTTCCCCCTCCTCTTCCCCCTCCCTCCCCTCCCTCTTCCCCCTCCCCTTCCCCTCCCCTCCCCTCCCTCTTCCCCCTCCCCTTCCTCTTCCCCTTCCTCTTCCCCCTCCCTCTTCCCCCTCCCCTTCCCCTTCCCCTTCCCCTCCCACCAAAAGATAATCAAGACACCCCTACCCCTTCACGTGAACGCGCGAAACGGAGAGGTAGGGGAAAGGGGAAGGCCTAAGGGGTAGAAATGGGATTGGGCCTTTAAGTCGTACTTGCTTCTTATTTTTTGGATGCTGTAGCCTTCATTATGTTTTCAGACAAAAAAAAGTGGTCTCTTACATAATATGCTGATTACTGACATACAAAGTTTTTTCTGTAACATTTAATTTTGTGCTGGAAAACTCATGCTAGGAAATCTAAAATGGTTTTGTACTGACTTGATAATGTAGAATTCATAAAATAAAAATCCATAACAAAGTTTGTACTGAAGAAATAGTGTGCCTAAGACTTTCGCACAGTGCTGTAGGGAGAACACGTGAAGCTCGACATCGACAGTCACCGGGTGCCACAGCTGGAGCTGGGTCCTGGAGCTGGGCCCTGGAGCTGGGCCCTGGAGCTGTCAGGCGGCAATGCAAGGTTCAAACACTGATTCAAATCATTTTTAGCCAAATCTTAACCGAAATATCCACAAAAATATTTTATTTTTGAGTAAAAAATTAGCACAGAAAGCTCTGACAAAATGGCCTGAAACAGTATTTAAAATATTTCAAGCATTATCTGAGGATAAAATGGCTGCTTTTTTTTATAAATAAAAAATAAGTTAATAGATAGGAATTGAAATTACAAAGAAATACTGTATATATTTCTCTTTATTTTCGAATTTATATCACTGTCGTAGACTACCGTGTTAATTTCTAAAATAATTTACGTAATGATCACTAGTTATTTTACGTATAAGCATGATATCACAAAACTGTACCTTGCTTTTATTATCAGGACACAGCGATGTATTAGAGTTTCCCTCTGAGACTCCACAGCAGTC
Source organism: Pangasius macronema (assembly GCA_037577455.1). NCBI lineage: Eukaryota > Metazoa > Chordata > Actinopteri > Siluriformes > Pangasiidae > Pangasius > Pangasius macronema. The sequence goes on from CM074946.1 coordinate 11,943,184, forward strand.
AAGCTATAAAAGACACAGACAGGGAATGCAGTGAGTAATCCTGAAGTAAAACAGCTCTGGTAGCAGTTTAAGAATAAAATGGTAGACGTACAATATCATGGTACATGGAGATGACTGTGGTGCTGTTGCCATTTCCAGTGATGGAGGCATTGTAGAAGTCTTTAACCTCTTTAATAATCTGAAAAAATGAAGACAGAGCATCCATGTTTGTTCTTTGATATCATTAGCAGCTAGACTCAAAAGCACTGTTGAGTTGCACAGTGAGTAAATTACCTGATCTTTGTTCAAGAAGCCAAAAACTCCTGCAGCCACTTCTGCACCAAAAATGATCAGCAGACAGGAAAAGAACTAGAGAACAGACAAGAGTGTCACATTTACCTTAGGTTTTGTTACTCTCATTTACTCCAAATTTGGTTATTTGCCAATTCCCACCACTAGCTAACTCTTCCCTATCACACAACAGCTACCAACCAGTAAGGGTAAGGACTAGCACATGCTTCCTCTAAGACACGAGAAGCCAGTCACAGCATATTTTCAAAAAATTATTCATGCTACGTGACAGGGCAGTGTAACACACTTGAAGGAAAGTGCTAACTGCCCTCTTCTGCAGCCATGAGCTCACAGACAGAAATAATCAGCTAGTGTCTCTCTGACTGACAGGGGAGACAGTAATGCTAAGTAATCCCACCAAAGAACGCAGACAATTTTGCTTCTTGGCCTCCCATTCACTTAAATTAAAAAAAAAAAAAAACAGGTCTGTATAGCAAACTCTAGTCTGGTTGCGGTTAGTGGAGCGGTACATGGCTCTTACCCACCAATCCCAGAAGACACTGCGACTCCCTCACGGCTCCACAGCACCCGAAGAAACCCACGAGCATCATGATTCCTCCTACTCCGATCAAAATATACACAGCTGGAAACAGAAAAGAGAGACAAGCTAGCTGCAGACCTTGCAATTTCGTAGTGTCTCTAAATTTCCTTCCAGTGAATGCATGTGTGCAATTCCAAATCTCACCAGAAGTCGGCAGCAATAGGACATTTATACATCCTTATGCTAGAGCCACATAGTTCTGTGTATTTCAGTTTGACTACCCACTTTACCGTTTTGATAATAAATGACTATGAACTGTACTGTGTGTTATAACATACTATGTATATATAAGTATGATGATCCTTATTCACAAACTGCCAGAAAAACTAAGCAGAAAAAAAAAGTTATTTATGACATTTATCAAATACAAAAAAATATTTAACAACGAAAAACACAAAGTGGGATGTAACTTGTGGTAGAGATGTCATATCACCTAGCTAATTTTGGTCAGTTCTGTGTATTGATATTTCCTCTCTTTGAACCTATCGTCCATGAAATAGTCAGACACAGAAATTTCTCATGGTTAGTTCCAAAGGTGACTTACAAGAAATTAAAAAGAGGAACTAATGCCATCTGGCTACCTTTACCAATACCAAAATATATTCCAGTATATATAAAGCTGTAATTCCACCAGGTGTTTGCGGTGGAACATGCCTTTATTTTTTTTAAAACATTTAGTGGGTAACAGTGGCTGACAGAAAGGCAGAATGAGTTTCAGTTTGAATATTACAAACTTCCCCTTGCATAAATAAATGTTTCCACCAGGAACCATAAAGTACAGAAGTATGACAGTAGCGGTGAATCTGCTGGTTTAAACTGCACTACAGGCTGCTGGTACATGTAAAACAGGGCTCATTTCAGCATAGGCACCACAAAACAAAACAAAAAAAAAAGCCAAAGGAACTCATCAACACAGAGCAGCACAAACCAGTCTTTGTGTACACACAACACACTCACCCAATACAGTTAACACAAGCTTCTCCGGCACTGTGCTTAGAGACAAATCCCTACATCCTAGAGGGTTTCCTAACCTATTCAGCTCCCAACACACCTGAACCAGGGTTTCTGAACAAAAATTTGGTTGGTTAAAACTGATCACTCTCCAGGGTGCTCAACTTTCAGACAAATTAAATTGATGGCTGAATCTTAGAAATTTTGACTTTACATTTCAGGTTGATTTAACGGAGGAATTTTCTTTATTTGATCTCTTTATTTTACCACTGGATTATGGTGTGTTTGCAATATTTAATTCTGAAGCATTATATTCCTTCATTGTTCACCTCACCTGCTGCACCTTATACCCTCTGCCATTAGTGATCACATCCTGCTCCATAGCAACAATTCTCGCAGCACAAGTCAGAGAAAAGTCTGTGCTGCCGGTGGAAATTCCCCTGAGGACACTTGAAGGACTCCTCTGAAGACACTGTTGCTAGGATGGCATCAGCTCTATGACTTCAACCCCTGCCACCATCTGCACAGCATTTCAGCTGAACTACCGCCATAATCGGTGAATTTGATTACGTTAAAGAAGTATGAATCACCCACAAAAGTGTAACTACCTTAGTGAAAATGAGCCTTATATAGGATAAACCTCTTGTAAGTCATTTTCACATCCTCATTAGATGGCTGCTGAGAAAGCGCTTCACCCATTTCACTTCCTAGCCTAATTAAAACTCAAGGGAGGCACTGAGCTGTTGTTTTCTTTTAGAAATGATGAAGGGGAGTAAAATGAGTCCACTGTGAGTATAAGAGCTGAAAACATCAGGCCTCAGCTCCTCTCTTTACTTCCTGACTGAACACAGGGACAGAGAACTTGGCACTAGAAGCAGCCTATATAAGCCTTTAGCCTATATAAACACTGCTCACAGATTTCAGATAAACAGCTTAGCACTGCATATAGCCAGAGCAATTTATGGTAATTCTTTTTTCATAGCAATAAATAATAATAAAAACATGCTGTGGGAATTACCTTTGAGACCTTTAAGAAAGTATCAAATTAGTGGTTGTCAGTAACATAGAAATGACACATCCGTATGTTTTGTAACACAGGATGAGCTCCATAGCAAACAGAAGCGAACAAATGGAGATACGGCCACCTGAGAGGAATGTTGCATCACTACGTAAGAGCTTTCTGTTTGATCTTAGCAGAGTCATTTCTTCATTTGCTAACTTATACACCTTCTGATAATATTTATACAGTAACAACATTCAGTATGCCAGTGTGAATGCAACACAGTCCAGCTACTATTTCCCACTTAAAATGAATGAAATTCCACAAATTTATCACAACCTAAACCTCCTCATGCTAATTAAACTACCATGTATTAGCCATGCGGTAACACATCACTGTTTGATGATGATGATGATAAGAGATATAGCATTCAAAGTCATTTTAGTTTGTGTTATGGGAAATAAAGTTATTTGAAAAGAGGAATAATGATAAAAATGATCTGTTTTTTTTGGCATTAATGGTTGACAGTCACAAAATATTTTAATATAAAATGTTCTATAATTTGCTTTTTAACCGAATAATAATCAATGCTTCAAAACAGCTATCCAGTTGTAGCACTTTTCATTCATTTATCTTCAGTAGCTGGTTATCCTGTTTCTGGAGTTTGTCCTGGGAACACTGGGTTGTGAGGTGGGAATACACCCTGGATGGGATGCCAGTCCATTGCAGGGCACCATTCACACCCACATTCAAGCAGACATGGGCAATTTTGAATAGTCAATCCGTCTACCGTCATGTATTGAGAGGTGGAGGGAACATACTCAGACATGGGAGAACATGTGAAACGCCACACAGACAGTAACCCAAGCTCAAGATTGAACCCAGGGCCATGGAGCTTTGATGGGGCAATGCTACCTGCTGCACCAGTGTAGCACTTTTGATTCACATAAATATTAAGCAAACAGAAGTTAGAACAGGAGTTCCTCAAGCTTATTTAGCTCAGTGTTTTCATAGTAGTTGGCACCAACGTCTCACTCACTGGCTACTGACTACTCCCCGTCATTTTACATATAACATCACAGAATATTAACACAAGAACCTTTAGTAAATATCTGGCAAGCAACTTCACTACACTTGTACCAAGTCACACTAACACCCACACACAAAACCACCCTTCCCTGGTTCTACATTTTTCAGATATCTTCAGTTTTATATCTGTGGTTCTCATGTTGGCAGATCAGCCTGGTTTGTACAGAAGTGCATTTTGCCCCTCTCTGTATCCAAAGTCATAAAGTGCCAGTGGTATAGTGGTAGTGTAGTAAAGTTACTGAAATTCACTTCTACAACCAGAACCTCTAGCCAAATTGAAACCTTAACAATTCAAAAGGTGAACATAACACTAGTGTATGACCACCTGTTTGCAACTTGGAGACTAATAGGCCACAGATCAAGATTTATGAGGTAAGTGGATAGAGCTCCACAGCCTCATGGCTCTAGCTCAGCAGTCCTCTATTCCTCTGAGAGAGCCCCGAATAGAGTCAATAAGAAAACGATCCCAATGTAACTCACAGGGCACCGCTATGCGTAATGTCCTTTGAGAAATACCCTTTAGCTGGATTTATAAGTGTCTCATTCATCATGACTGAGCCCAATATTGAGCCTCCATCCCCCATTACAGCACTGTAGCGACTCTGCCATACAGTAAAGCAGTTTATTAGTCCTCGTCATTATATGTGCCTCATTTTTCAGATTCGGTAGCAGGTCATCATACAGAGACATTACTAGCTGAAATAATACATACATATATAGTTGATATATATAAATGATTCCTGAACCTCTTTTGACAATCAAGTGTTTTTGACAGGTTTGTTATTTGATGATGTAAACCTTGCTGAAGCGATCACGGGGCTCACGTTACTGTCTGTGTGGAGTTTCACAGGTTCTACCTGTATATGGGTTTCCACCCTGTCTCCCTTTCTACCCAAAAACATGCCAGTTGGTCGATTGGCTACACTAAAACTGGCCCTTTTATGCTGTCATGCAATGGACTGGCATCCCATTCACGGAGTTTTCCCCAGTTTATTAATCAGTTCAGTTCAGTTCAGTTTATTTGTATAGCGCTTTTAACAA
>CM074946.1:11957669-11967962 GCA_037577455.1 Pangasius macronema
GATTTTCATCCAAGTATTAAAATTATAGTTATATTTACAATTATGTCACTTTGTCCAAATACCTTTGAGCCCCTGAAAATGGAGGTACTTTGCTGAATATGGCTGTAATTCCTAAATGGTAAATGCCTTATTTTTGTGGAACCTCTTAAATAAAGCTGAAAGTCTACACTTCGATCACATCGATTTTCCAGACAATATAATGAATAGACCTTATCAAATAGGACTACATTTATCAATTTATTCAAATAAGGGGATGTAATACAGTAAAACATTATATTTGTAGAGAAATTTAAAAAAAGTATGAATTAAATCATTTATCATCTACACAAATCATGTTGCAAAAAACACAAAAACATAAGGCATTTTATTTATTTGATTATGAGATGCTAGTAGTGAGTAGTGACTTATTTCGAAAATACTAGAGCAGGTAAATATAAACGGAACATAAATCATCACATAGATTTTTAATAGATTACACTTATAGATTTCATTTATACTGTAGGTTTGTTTACAGCCTTATCAGTGGTATGTTCACCTTGTCTTTACACACCTATTGTAGAAAATATTAATGATTTAGTCCATGTACAGTTTTGATTTTGTTAGTAGACAGATAAAAGATACAATATGTAGAAAAATCAGATGGTTTCCATTTACAGCACACACTGCTGTTAAAGAAAATGTCACAAAAGGTTACAACCAGGTGTGACGCAGCCTATGAATTACTCATCATTTCTAAAACAGGGCTGTCTACTGACTGTATTTTTAACTTGATTTTACATTATTTAAAAAAAATGCCATCCCCTAAAAAGACAGTTTTAAAAATATTCTAGTATTTTACCTTTTAATCGTGATATACAGAAAATATTGATATTAAGCTGGATGGTTATCATCCTATTCCGTATTTACTAGCATTTGCCTTATAGCATTTGTGAAAAAAGTTTAAAATTCACAGAATAGTCTTTATTCTTCTTTTCATCTATGACTGAAAGAGGGGCACAATCCAGTAATGAAAGTATGTTACCCAGGAAAGTCACACTTCAAGAAATTCATACAGACAAGCAGTTTTTATTTGGATTCCCCTTAATAACCAGTTGAACCTTTCTCTATAGAAAACTAGAAAAAAATAGAAACATTCAAGACATTCAGGTGTGGACTGTGTTTACCTGTAAGACGTGTCCAGGTGAACTCGTCTTTCCTGTCTGACCTCAGGTGGAGTACTGGGGGTTCATCATCTTCTCAGCAGCCAGTGTCAAGTCATTAGCTCCTCCAAGTTCTCTGCTTCTGAAAGACAATAAGCCCAATTAGGTACATCTCTGATCAATTCTAAAAAATATTCCACAGAACAAAATTCTCCACTTTTCATTCATTTATTCATCTGCAGCAACCACAGTCACTACCCAAAGAATCACTACCCAAATAAGACAAAATTGCTGTAATCATTTGACATACCTCACTCCTCACACTCATGAAACACTGTAGTGACACACGAGCAAACTTAAACTAGTACAAATGCACTCCATCGCCACACACAGTCATATCAGTCTAACGCCACGTATGCAGAGTATGAACAGTGTTTTTTTTCCATCGTTAATGTAAGGTCGCTTATTTGTGTGTCTGCATTTGTGGCTTTGCTGAGCTGGTCTAGGAAACCCTAAGGTGCTGACCTAGCACTCATTAGCTGGAATAAAGTCTAGTTAAATCTAGTGAAAGCATTCTGTCTAGCAGGGCCACCAATGGTCCTGGTGACACATAGAAAGTAGAGGATTCAATAATCACCCTCCAAAACCACAGCCCATATTCATATGGTAACAGTTCCACAGTTTCCCACTGGCACACCTTTCAAAAGGGAAATGTGAACCCCTTCAGTTGCACCCACACACACACACATAAAACCACACACACACAACCACACACACACATTCTTATCTGCAATCATAGGCCTGTGAAAACCACCGCCTGAAGGAAAACCCTCCATGAGCATTCTTGTGTGAAAAACACATGGATAAATCGTGGCTTTGTGTTGGCTCTGATCCGGCAGCCTACGGCACCCAGCACCAGGCTTCACAAAACACTTTCAGTATCATTAACTACAACATTTATTCAAAATCTCACACACTATATGTCATCTCTTATGGCAACTGAGAACTGTTTACCATTGTATGGTGAAAAGTAGAGTTGAAAGAAAGCATACAACATACGTTTTTGTCTCATGAAGCCAAAGCAATGGTGCATTTTGCATTGGTAAAAGATCAGATTTTAAAATGTCACAATATTTCAGAATATCACTAGAAACTGCTAGTTCAAATTCCTGACATGTGAATCGGACTTGAAATATATTCTAATCTGATTCTGCTACAATGAGTACATCACAAATAATTATGCAGCTTCTCTAGCTTTGAACAAATCACTTGGCACTCGATGACTTTTAAAGTGAAGTTGACTGAATCTTGAGCTCCCTCCTTATTGCATCTATTAATTATTGTTGGTGTAAAAAAAAAAATAAAGCAAGTCTAAATTAGCACACCTATACATACACATCCATCCACATATATGACCTGTACATACAATTATTCATGTGGAATACATTTAATAAGACATAGTGGCATGGAGTTAATTTCAACCTGCCCTTTCCTGACATTTCTATCTATTCAGGTTCTTAGGGAGAGATAAGAATAATCTTATAAATAAACACAGAGCAGTTTGGGGCCATATCCACTAAAAGACTGAGAAATAAATACACTATATCAGTATAATAGTCTTGAAATCTAAAGGTGTAGGTCTCCTTCCCAATGTTGCAGTTTCTTTCTGTTGCATGGTGTGATATGTGGAGCATGTCTGAGTCATATTAACACAATGACACATGGATCTAAGACTACGAAAAATGGCAAGTATTATACCAGTTCAGCTGGAACCAGAAAAAGTAGTGTGCAGTTTTCCCCACACACCTGTGCCACATCTCCAAAAGTGGACAAGCTGTAAACTACCATCACCTCTGCCATGGGAAGGCTTGTCATTTTGGAATGTGCAGGACAACTTCCCCTATCAGACAGACAGGTCAGAGGTGTTGTGCGTCTGTCTGCATGTCTGTGTGTGGTCTGCATTGCTGCAGGTCCGGTAACAGTCAAATCTGGTTAGACACTGATTCAATGTGGTAGGGAGAAAATGATGATATATGAATAGCCAAATGTCCCAAACTGAGTTGAAAAGCACTCAGTTCATGTCAGCTAGAATTGTTTTGTGATAGTAAGATAGAAGAAGTTAGTGTTAGAAGATAGAAGTAATTAGTGTATTAGCATATTGCTAATCCAGTACAACTGAACTGCATAGTTTCAAGCACATTTTTAGAGATACAATTCTACTGGTTGGCAAGAAACATTTTAATAATAAAGGAAAATAATAATACTAAAGGAGAAACAAAATAATAAAGGATAAATGAGAAATTGAAATTTATTTTCAATTATATGTTGCAGATCTCAATTAACACAATCATCAATAACATATATTGAAAATATTTTCTAACACAGGGAACAGGAAATGTGCACTCCCAAGCCATTAGCGGCACTGCCAGAAATAATAAAACAGAGGCTCTCTAATTTTTTACTTGATGATTAGGGTGTACCTTAGAGACTTTACCTCAGCAACAATGTGCACATTGAACAATCATTTCATACCTCCCAACTGTTAAGTACAGCCCCAAACCACTATCAAACAACCAGCTGCTTTAGATCATCCCTGAGTTTCCACTAAGACCATACACTGTGTGGTTCACTTGGGACCAGACATCATAGCAAGATATAGGTCCACGTAAAACTTCATTTAGGCGACTTCCTCAGCATACATGTACCTTTCAATTAAAATGATAAAACTATTGGATGTCACACTTGGTATTCTGTTAAAATTCAGTCATGTGTTTGTTATATCATTACGTCATTCAGATCTATTTCTTTCTAAGGTATAACAGGACTGTATACCCTGCATAAAGCCTGATTCTAACAATATTCTGAAGGAATATTTTGTTTTAGTGCAAGAGAATTCTGGGAAATGAATACTTGTTCGCACACTGGTAGGCCTGTAATAATTATGTCTAAATTCATAAAGAAGCGTTTCAAGACAAAAAGGCATTCCAAACGGATTGGTGCTTCAGGCCATGTGCTTTAAAGGAAACTTTGCTTCGTCTGCCAGCTAGCTACAGCTTGCTAGGAATCCGGGAAATAAGACAACCATTTTGCCCTTTGGCCATTGTTTTGCGTTAGCAGCCTACAGAGGATAATCGCATGCAAGACCAACTGTCAACTTTTCTATTTCCATGTCAGCCTTTCTGTTTGTAATACTTAAAATGTTGAATATGACTGAAAGCTCTATTACAATAGGGAATTTATTAGGAAATGACAGATATAAATAGTTGACTCCTGAAAACAGGATACCTATCCGTTAGGGCATGAAGATTCAAATCAAATGTGTTGGACCCGATCCCCAGAATCAGAAAGCCCAGGTAGAATTAAGAATCTTAAAGAATGTAGCAGGACTGTTCATCCAAATCCAGATCTTTAGTGGTCAAACATTTTGTCTGTATTGACAAGTTTATTAGGTCATGTCCTTTTTGCACAAGGAGAGCTTTCTCACTCTAACAGAACCGTGCTATGCTAGCACCACTGCAAGGAACTGTGGAAGTGTCATATTATTTAATGTGAACAAAGAGACGCATTATTAAAAGACACACACTTTCTCCTGCAATGCACGTCAGTACAGGTGTTAATAACATAGTGCTGTAATACTGCATAAGTCCCAGGTAGTCGTTTCATGTTTTTAAGTGTCAAATACAGCCATGTCTACCCACAGCTATTCTTGTTTTGGGGCTTTATGCCCTTACTTATATTGTATATAGTCACACAGCATGCAAATCACTTTGTAGGTGGTCAACCTACAGCATGGGCTTAAATGATGATACATGAAACATTTAAAGAATGATTAGTAATTATTTACATTTAAAATACAAAACAGCACAATTTTTTTCTCTGACCAATTATTTATCCAGTGATAGTCATGATTCCCAATTCCCAACCACAGTCTGTATCCCCCTCCTTTCACACAGCACCAAGCAATCTGGGAGAGTGAAGTAAAGAACATTCTTCATTGGAGACACATGAAGCTAAACACCATATCTTTTCAACTTCTGTTAACATATCCTAAGGCAGAAAAACACACTTGAAAAGAAGCCAGACTGAACAATTTTGTGTGCATAAGCTGGCAGATATCCAGAAATAACCAGTACCACTGTAGATTAATAGAGATGAGATGGTAACTAAACCATTATTCCCACTCAGAAAGTTATGTCTTGGACCTCTGGCAATGAATGTCCAAGACATCATCAAGATTTAAACGTTAGTCCCAGTGATAGGCCTCCTACGCAAGAAATCAGAGCTGCCAAATGTTTTCTGCCAACTAAGAAAAATGTATTCTTGGCAATATTCAAAGGCTATGTCAATGTTTTTAACTCTTCAGATTTACATTATCATACTTGAGCCAAAACATTTGAACCAAAAGTAAAATAGTACTTGCATGTTTAAAAGACAAAAAGAGTCACATGCACATTGTCACAAATTGTGAGAAACATTACTTTGGACAGTACAGCTTGGAAAATCCGTCCATTGTGAAATCCAGGCATCAGGCCACATCACCACTTAATTTCATTGTTAAGAATCCTCTATAAGCTGTAACCTTGGACAAAATCCTCTGGCAAAAGATATTTACATTGTTTCAGAATTTCTGGAAGATGAACTGTGACATTACAAGGCAGCTTAAACAAAAAGGCTGTGGATGCCGCTTGAAGAACATTCTGAAGTCAGGTATAGGTGAGTACAAATTCACTTAGGAATATCCATGCCAACATTCTCATTCTCTAAGGCCTGAAAACATTCTCCATACTGAGGAACATGCAGAGGAAATTGATGCTCCGTCAGACAAAGATCATAAATTATGCCAGCTGCATTCAATATCAGCACAGTTCAATTGTTTAACTATGTGTTTAGGATCCAGTGCACATGTTAAATGTCAGTATAACAACATACATCTGATTTATTGTACCTGACTTTAAACAGATATCCTGACTAAATTAGTCAAATTGTTGTGATATACTGGACTAAACAAATCATGTTCTGTGCATTGAAAAGTCTGATTTGAGACTGAAATCACTTGAAGTCAGGACAACGCTATAGAACCACCACGTTTTTTTCAAATTTTGCCTTTTTTTTGAGTGTGAATGGATTACCTGATTAGTAGCAGTGATGAGGAAAACACTGTAAACCACTTTCATTCTACTTGTCCCACTATGGCAGATATCACCATAAGAATGTTATGAAGTGTTTTCCTTCACAGCGCTGGAATGTATCCTCAGCTTTGCTCAATTTCAGTCTAAGCCTCCAGATGGGGTACCAAAAGAGGCAAAGTATTTTAGGGCTTAGTTGCCTACAATCAAGTCATCATACTACACCATTAGCAAACACTTGTCCCCAGGCACTGTGGCTAGAAGTCCTTGCCCCTGTTGTTTTCCCCATGCTACTTTGTCCCAGATGTTCAGATTTACATTATACTTCATAGCAGCTGTATACAATTGTCTTCTGTTCCTCTAAATATTGAAATTAGTTTGTAAAGTTTAAATCACATGCATAAATCCTACACACAACAGAGGAGATGGTTCATTCACAACTAAAATACACACAACTTAATACAAGTTATATACCTTTCCCTGGTGTGCACTGTTTTATATTCACAGGTAAAGACAGTTAGGATTAGGGGTATAACCAAAAGCGAAGGAAATATAAGGAAATACAATACAAATTTGGCCTCTGTTAATATACTCCTAATGCTTTCATAATTTATATGCTCAAGTAAACTGATAACATAAACTATTCTATTGGTCACACAACAGATTACTAATTAAATACATAACTATAATACATGACATCTACTGAATATTAATAATAATATTACCAACCTTTTGATACGATACGTGGAAAAATATCATTCATATGAGAGGGAGCATCAGATAACTGGCACTGAAGGAATTGATACCAAGCACTTTGACATGCCTTGACAACAGCGTTAAGAGATCCCTCTTATTAGGTACTGAAATGAGGGAAAACTGCCTAGCACGGGAGGAAAAAAAAGAAAAAGGATACTTTTGGCTATAACCCAAGTCTTAGATAAGGGCCTCTAACATATTCTAATAGTTTACAGAACAGCAGAAAAAGGATGTGTGAGAGAGGTTCTCATGGGGAAACACCTGCATCTCTTGAACTTATTTCAGAGGGAAAATGGTAAATATTCCAGACAGTTTATATCAAAATTCTGATTTACAGCTGCACAGGGACAGGGTGCATACATTCAGGGCAGTATTTATTGGATAGCTTTGGAATTGAAGCCACGTGTTGGCACATTATTCTGCTCCATGGCTGGTATCTTCACACTGAACATGAGACAGAATTTACTCTACTGTGTTATACATCAGTGCATCAATAGCTTGGCACTGGTGCATGTGTATCTAATTTGGCATAAGCCCCCCAATTTGTCATAAAGTAAACAAGGGGTGTTTTTCCCCTCCTCATTTTAGTGAGAACAACCATATTTACCAAGCGCTCTTGGAAACCATTAATACGGTGCCAATTCAGCTGTTACTTTCTATTAAGTCTGAGCCTTGGTAATTGACTCTCAGTCCTTGGGCAGAGTGTTTATTTTTTTAGCGTGGCTCCTGGGCCACACATTTCTTTTCTCCAGTTTCTCTTGTTATCCATTGAGTAATCCACAGCTCTGTAGGGGGAAGCCCTGGGGTCAGCACAGCAAACCCACTCAAGACTGTTGTCGTAACTCTGCAAAATGGTTGAGATGGATTAGTGATACTAAAAGATTCCTGTTCATGAGTCACTGAATGATGTTTAAGGTGCGTCATAGTGTGTGGGGGGCCTTAGCGTCTGATGTAAAATGTAGCAGTTCAAGGGCAACGACTTCTAGATACGCACCATTTAAGTTTTATTTAATGTTTAATTTAGACATGTACAAGTCTACATGAACTTTTAAATTTAGTGTAAAAGTCTATCCAGTGCCCCGCTGTGTATACGTGAGCCAAAGGGAATTTACTAAATGTCTGGAAAATATCAGGGTTTGACCTGTGCACCAGTGAGATAAGCAAAGACATCACCTTAACTAAACACCAGATCAAAACTTAAGATATGTTTGCATTAGCAAAAGAACCTGTTATTGTGTCTCCCTATACCTAAATTTCTTTTACAAATAGCAAATAATCATTTGATAACACAGCTGTAATTTTTCCTTTTGTATTCCATGAAAGAATCCAGAAACGTGGGCATTCAAAAACTGCACAAATGGTCTAGGTTAACGTGCCAACAAGTATGTCTGCATACAGAAGCTCCACTCCATTGCTTGCACATGTGCACCAGGAATGTAATGAGATGTAATGGCTCGTATTCATAAATGGATAATGAGTGATTGAGGCGTGACTGAGGCGTAACTGAGACGAAGCTCACCATGTCATAAAGGATGGTGATGTTGACTAGCGATGTGATGACAGTCTGCCTGGAGTATGGTCATTTGGGAGATAAGAGCAGCAGATTTCTCCTGCTGCCAATCTCACATCCTTTCTACTATATCACTTGAGGTAATATGAGTCATGTGCATAGTATGTGTGTGTGTCTGGGTGTGTGTTAGTCAAAATTTGAAGGCAAGGAAAAATATGTTTCTATATAATCCCTAAAATCAAATGAGCAACTGAGAGGATTGATTTATGTTGAATACCGCTGTAGGTAATGTCAAAGATTAACACAATCACAGTGAAAAATGAGAAATCCCAGCATTTAAAAATATCAGGAAGAACCCACAACATCATGTATGTTCATGTGAAAAGAAGCTGAATCCAACCCCCCCCCCCAAAAAAAAAAAAAAAAACAGAAAGAAAAAAATGGTACTTAATGATAGTATATGCAAGAAATGTGAAGAATTAGTAAAGTACTGATTAGAGTCAAATCCTTTAAGAAAAGGCAAACATAATAAAATATATCACAACAACTGAACACTTACAAATTCATAAGAAGGAATGTTTAATTTAAGCAACAACATAATTTGGATAACCTGGGATTTTTAGAGAGTGTAAAGTTAGTGGAAAAGCAGTGGCTCAAACCTCACATTTCTTTCTTCCAGTATTCAGCAGTTCTTGTCAGTCCCCTTCTGACACTTTCCAAAGTGCTGAATGTAAACTGTTGACATTCCAGCGTGCTGAATTTTGCAAATTCCAAACTTTATTCTGCCATTTAATCCCAAATTCCAGGTCAGGAAAACCAAATCCTTCTGTCATCCAGTGGCACACAGCTCTGCAGTGGCTGAGAAACAGATTGCTGTTAAAGTTAGAGTACGGAGTCTCTGTCTGAGTGCCTCCTCTGGGAAGGCCATGCCCCTGGTCCTAGTGCCTGACAAATTGTTATTGTTCTCATTATCCAATTCTGTCTCACGCAAAATTCATAGGAATTCTAACGAGGGATATTTAGCCTGTCTCGTCTATAACCTTTCATCTGTTGATGGAAAACCATAAACAGTGCAGATGTTAGCTTCTTGAAATAATGAACCCAAGACCTAAATTACATAGACAAACGGATAACAGCAATTACTAGCATTCCATTCATGACTCCAGTCCTCGCAAATTCTGTTGCTGTGCTGCAGGCCCTCATAGAAGTTGCCAGTAACTTTAGGAACACAGAAGGGTGTCAAATTAAAGGAAAAAAACAACATGAAGTGTTTACGAGGGTGTTCGACCATCACACGCCTCCAAAACAGCTTCGACGCATCATGGCATAGATTCTACAAAGCTCTGGAACAGTACACAATTCTTCCAAAAGATATTCCATCAACTGGTGATTTGTCTAACACATCTTTCCAAAATCTCCCATAGGTGTTTAACTGGGTTAAGATCTGGTGACTCCAAAGGCCATAGCATATCATTCTCATACTCATCAAACCATTCAGTGAGTCCTCATACCCTATGGATCCGGACATTGTCATCCTGGATGTGATTTCTTTATTTCACTATTTATAGATAGATTACTGAAAGATATAGTGTCTAATATATTGTCTTGATGGTTATTAACCAGACTAAGAGACAACAATCTATTCCATATTTTTAGAATGAGTTTATATAGAGTAAATATATATATTGTAAGTACTTCTTCAAAATGCCAAAAGAAGAAACAAGGGCAAGAGACAAAAAATAGAGAGTAGGCAATTTATTGA
>CM074946.1:11969630-11980162 GCA_037577455.1 Pangasius macronema
TACCGCAACCCTGACCAGGAAAGGGATTACTGAAGATGAATGTATGAATGAATAATAAATAAAAACCATCAACAGCAACACTCCTTGCTTCTGAGATGTATTGGAAATATCCTCTTATCTTCCCAGGGGTAGGGTTTGACTGGTTCTGTGGCATTTCCAGTTCAAACCAGTTTAAAAACAGGTGGTCATGTTTTTAAAAAGTGTTCAAAACATGTTCTCTCATGCTAAGGGTCTGGACAGATCTGTTGTCACATTAGTATTAAGCAGAAACTGTATGGAAAGAGTTAGTTGTACAACCATATACCTCTCACAGATGCTAGTTTGAAGATTATGAATTTCTGTAGAAGTCTGGTCATTTAGTTTAAGTCTATGATATTATTCACAATTTTATAAAGATAGTTACTGAATGAAATTATAATAAATCATCTAACCTTTTTCCTTGTAATTTCCTAACCTTTTTCTTATAATTGTTTATGCAGAAGTTTTATTTGTGATTTGTCTTGCATTAATGAATGAATGTGTTGCAGACCATCAAATTCCAAGTCCTGTTGTTTTGTGTTTTGCTGATTCTGGCATGCGGTCATCTGTCTTTGGATTTGCTGTTCAATTACAAAGGAAAATAAAGATTATTTATTGATCCAGTGAATGAGCTAAAGGCATTATTTTTGTTAAGAGAGTATACTACACATTTTAAAAAGTGAAAGGTTATTTTACATTTGTGTGGGTGTACTGTGTACCTGCACTGCTTCTTTGTATCTTTGCTCTCTGGTTTTTAATACTTTAAATATTGTTTCACTGCCTTTTTAGATTTAAGGAGGCATAAATACAAGAATAATGCTTGTGTTAACCATATGCTGTCTCCGCATGACTTGCCAAATCCTGCTAAGACCTCTTTGTTCACTTTATTCAATGTAGGCCTTCTTTTCCCCTGCTATTGAACCCAAACGTGCAAACACAGGCCTAGATGTCTTAACTTTATTTAATCCCATTGCAAAGAGGGTATTTATAAAAGGGTTTTGATGTATACTTAGCGAGTTGCAGCAGTCTGCCTTAAACTTATTCATCAAATGTTTAAATGAAAATCAGAAAATCTCTGTTGCAGAACCTTGGCTACAACCTTCATGGCAGCACAGATTCTGGGATTTGATTCCTTCTGCCTGATTGCCTGTAAAACACATTTCAAAAACTGAATAACTGCTTCAGTGCCCCATGGCCTCCCATCTATCATGACTGACAGGTACCTATGGACATGCCACAGAGTAACAGGTAACTGGAGAAGGAACATAATTCAAGCAAAGACAAAACACTTTTCATCACAGACAGTGAGGTCAGCTGGATGGGCATGGCTCAGATGAGGTCCATGGTGGCCACTGTGAGCACTCATCCGATGTAATACTTATTTCAGTATCCAGTAAAGTGCTTATTTCAATCAAACTAATATTGCAATGGAAAAAAATTAATATTGCATTCAAGCCCAGATATGTAGCAAGGGAACATGTGCATTATCACAAATCCTGGCTATGGCACAGCTAATGCACTGTTATACTAATATAAAAGTGCATTAGCTGTGGCATAGCCAGGACCCCTAAAGAGAAAAGCCTGATATCCCCTAGCTCTCTTGTGTTTGTCCCTGGTTAATGTGATCAAAAGAAAACTGGTCTGCCTTCTGCAAACTTTGTCTGATTGCAGACACACTGCTGTAAGTACAACCAGATCCTAGAAAGGACACAGTCTGTTTGCACTTATAAGCCTCAGATGAAAAGAATTACGTGATCACTTCCAGGTAGTCTTTCCTCATAAACAAGCAAGATCCTGTGTCTTAAATGGTTTTATCTGTTTTCTGTGGTTTAAAAAACTGCTTCTGTTGTTGTTGATAATGATAGAATTGAATTGGACTGAAAATTGGCTAAATAAAGTAAATATGATTGATGTCTCAGCCTTCAAAACTTACAGTAGCTTAGAGCAAAGCAGGTAAAGGGGAGCCTTGAGCCTCTGTCATTACCCAGTAAGAGAACATTATAAACCAATTGCATACCAGTAAAAATATTCAGCTTTCTCTGTTAGACCCCCTTTTTTGTTGTTTTTTTTACAATTTTTTTTTTACAATACTATTTCTGCATAGTAAAAGCTATTTCATTTAGGCTGTGCCCAGACACTGTGTATGGATCTACTAAAGTTGTTTAAAACCCCACTTAGTTTCTACAGCATGTTGCCAAGTGTTTTACACTGAAATTTCTTAGATTACAATGTGAGTGGGTGTACATTTGTTCAAAGTAGTCATGAAAACTCAGTGAACTTCCTCTGTGACTTTCTGAGTCACTCTTTCACCCTTGTCCTTCTCCTAGACAATATCTGTGTTGTGTCAGATGTAAAGGCCATTTTTCACACTGGATTAGAAAGGATAGTGAAACAGAATTACATTCCGGATGTTCTGTGTTCTTTTGGGGGCAGACAGCTTCCTCTTTTAAGACATGTAATCAAATATTTAGGTATTTCACAGCTTTAGATACTTAAATCGTCACTATAAACACCTAGGCTATGGAATTCCTGCCACTGGTAAGACATAGATATACTGAGGAATCAAATAATGGGCCCGATTTTCATGCCAGTAGCTATCTCTGCAAATATTCTGTATGAAAAGAATGCTTGTCTTATAGTGAGACAGAAATTTCTTTAGAGTGAGCAATTTCCTTGCCTTTTTAGTCATTTCAAATGAATTGGAGGCATAGTTAGAGCCTGAACCAATATTTCTTAACTACATTCAGCCTTTAGAGTGCATTTATTGCAGAATAATGAGTATGTTAATGGCACACTCTTCCCACATGTCATCATACTTAAAATCATTGTTCAATGCATTCAGTGTAAGCTTTATTTTCTCCTGCTATTGAATCCAAAGTTTCCACACATAGGGAAGGGCATCTCAGCTTCATTTATACCGATTGCAAACATGTTTTTTAAGGGTGTACACTTCATGTGTTGACCTTGTTTGATATTTAATTTCTAGTTTTGTCATAAATGGCTGTTGAATTTTCATTCTAATGTTGTTACATTTTTTGGTTAATCACTCATACAGTAATATGAGCTGTAAATACTGATAATCATCATTGTGTAAATTGTTGGCTAAATTGTTTGTAGGCAAAGCAGTATTTTTTTCAGAACAGTTTAATAGGATTGTTGGGTAATGATATTCTTGGGAAAATGCAGATTTCATCAGATAGTTTTGTGAACATTTCTGTGAATCAGTGTGTGTGTTTTATCAAAGACTTATGTACATACATTGTATATCTGCAATTGCCATCAGTCTTGAAAATTTGTTAATGGAATCTATGCCGGTTCACAGTGAAGATCACACCACATGGAGTGTAATGCTCATCTGCTGACAGACACCTGTGTAGACCTGTCTGAATGAAGATCAGCTCAGTACACACACAAACATGTGCAGGTGCTGTGACATATCAGTGACACAGGTGCACACACAAAAACAAACACACACACATACACACGCACACACCTGCACATATTGTCATGTATTGTTTACATAAGCTTTTCATTCAGAAGTGCAATGTTGCAGTTCTGCTTAATAGTATTATTCAATCTCTTTTTAGCTGTCAGATTTCAGCTGCAGACTGTGACAGCAGAAATAAAGAATGGGAAATGGCTTTAAAGGAAGAAGAATTATAGAAGACAGATGAACAGAGAGGTAGCCAGAAGGAATTAAAAACATAGTATTACCCCACCCGTTTCATCAGTTTTACTCTTTGTGCTGTCAGATAATTTCATTTTTCCAGATGTTCCATAGGTTTTCTTGTTATAGGTTTCTCCCTGACACAGGCA
Organism: Pangasius macronema; assembly: GCA_037577455.1. Classification (NCBI taxonomy): domain Eukaryota; kingdom Metazoa; phylum Chordata; class Actinopteri; order Siluriformes; family Pangasiidae; genus Pangasius; species Pangasius macronema. The sequence goes on from CM074946.1 coordinate 11,973,465, forward strand.
GGCTATGAACATCTGTCAACACATGTCTTCAGCTTTTACCGTGAGGCCTACTAGTCTATAACAGCAGGTTTTAAAAGGTTTTGTGCTTCAGCCTGTTTACACCTGATAAATGGGCCAAGAAATCATATGAAATTGGATATGAATGGTACAGAGGGAACATATTTCTTTTGCCTAATGGTTCATTCGAACTTTAGTGGTTGGGATCAAGAAACCATTTCACCAAAGCAAAATCAACCTAATGGAGTTAAAATACTTCAGAATAACCAACTCTCAAGACCTACATATTTTAGACAGGTGTAGAATATATACAGTATAACCTCATGATAAATTAACTGCTAACGTTCATCAAATAATATGAGCTGAGAAGCATTCATTCCCAGCTGTTGACAAGAAACTCCACATTCCCATTCTGGAAATGTGAAGGCAATCTTGAGCTCATTTTTTGTCAACTAGTCATCACAGAAAGAGTGATGGTGAGAGCTCTCAGTGAGAGCAATCCACCACAGTCACTGATTTTAGTTACGCTACATTAAAACCTTTGACAAATTATATCAGAATTGTGCGTAAAATTGAGTAAACCTGACTTCTGATACTGGCAGAAAGAGAAACCATTCTTTTTTCTGATTATGAACTGGAAAGCAAGTCAGAAAGTCAATCTGACTTATAAGTGGGTTGGCCTCTTTGATTGCAGGGGTGGTAAGACACATACACACACACACACACACACACACACACACACACACACACACACACACACACACACACACACTATTATACAGGCCACTGACTGCTGTGTGGCCACCCCATTAAACCCTCCCCAAAACAGCCTCAGCAGATCAAGTGACCCCTTTCACCTTTGAAACCTAAGAAGTGATCAAAAGAACTGCCATCTCTTAAGACGCACAAAGGCCTTCACTATAATGCAGAACATGACCCTTGCAGAGTACAATGAGTGTCATATACTACATCATTATCTGATCTCATTCAACAGAGTACAAAAGTATTGATTAAATTGTCCAATGATGCTTCTCTTCTGTTATGATAGTCATAGTTTTCTCATATCTTTGAGGTATTCCAAAAAAAAAAAAAACCTGTGGAACAATATTATCAAATATGTTTTCATTGAGGTTGTACTGTTTGGCATTAAGAAGCAGAGAAAGTTCTTCAGAAAATAAAGAAAGGAAACAGTATAATACTTTTCAAGAACAGCAGCGAATGTCAATAAATCACTCACACATGGGAGGCATTCATTATTGAATTATCACATTTGTGTGCTTTCATTTCTAGATTTATATAAATTCAATAGACATTCCTGCAGGTTCCTATGGGCCAACTGCAGATGTGCTGTTCCTGTGTCATGTTTTGCCTCCTACACTTTTCTTCCTTCCTTCCCAATCTGTCCATCTGTCCAGTGCTGAGGGAACAGAAGGGGAGAACAGGCCATTTCTTCTAAGATTCTAGTCAGGGTCAGCGGAGCAGAGCAAACAGAAAAGCAGAGCAACCCAAAAATCCTCCTGTACAAGCTCCAAGACTCTACCTGACAGCAGATCATATAGGCTGATGTGCTTGATTAAGCATTTGAGTTTTAAGACATGTCACGGCATTTGCCTCCCATGCCTACATTCCTTTAACAGTGTCCTTTTCGTGCATAGAAAGAGGAGGATCACAGGGTAATTTAACTGATTCTGAACTGCCCTATGGTATGTAGCAATTGAGAATCTGCAGGATTAGTTTTCTGAAAGTGTGGCAGCTGAGCCGCTAATCTATGTGCCGCAGGTAAACATGTCCAGGCAGACTAAAACAGATCAGTCATACTTTGAGGTGTATCACCCTACAGCTCTGAGAGGGACTTATAAGTGTGTTAGTTACATGTAAAACCATTATCATCTTATTTATCTATACTGTGCTTTTTTTTAACTATTATCATTACTGCTCCTTTGTGTGCTGTTGGGAAAAAGGTTAATAATTACAATCATCTTATCATCTGAAGCCTGTAATGAAATTTTGAAGACAGTTATGCTAGGTTTGTGGTGTGATAGACCAGGATTCATATTTACTGCCTCCTGTTGGTGTCATTCAGCAACATTTAGTATGAAAGTAAGGAGTAATAATATTTTGTGTTACAGAAAAGTGCCCAGTCTAAATAAAGACTCTGGACACACTTTAGATGAGTGTGTTTTTTTATGTATGCATATTATTTGTGTAAAGATCGTAATCAGCTTCTTTTTCATTGACTCTTAGGATTGAGGCAACTTATCCAGTGTTGATATACTATGATAAAGGTTTGGGTTTCCGCTGGATACTTTCAGTAATTATGTAATCAAAACTACAAAGAAGTTCCTTTGGGTTGCAGAAAATTGAGATTTCCACAAAAGGTGCTTGTAAATTTGAAAGCAGACCAATAATTCCAGGCCCTTCTTTAACCCTTGTGTTGTCTTAGTGATTAAAAATGACCCGCCACTATGTTTACCAGCTGAGAAAAAGAGTGGTGTCCACTGCTTACATGCAGTCTTTCTGCACTGTGTAGAGGGAAAACCCAGATATTCACAAAGTTTCCGACCAATGACAGATTGTTTCTTCGTGAAAAATAGATTTGGGGTTTAAAATTCAATGAAGCCTCTTTATTTTAAGGGGTTAGTGAAGGCGAGTCATTTTTGACCCTTAGGACAAAGGGAGTAGACATAATGGTTAAGCATTCTGGTAAATAAAGAGACTGTTATTCAAATTAGAAATTTAGTTCTAATGAATGTTTAATATTTCTGAAGTGTATACCACCACAAGAGGGCAATAAGTTCCCAATAACTAAGACTGTCTCGCTCCTTTTTGTGACTTTCCCAGTACACTTCACACTTCAGTGTTGTGGTAGTAAATCAACCTGCTGCTGCAGTCAGCTACAGCCAGCAAGCTGCTCCAGCTAGCCTAATGGCCAAGCCAGACAAGATGTGCTTTACAAAATGAGCCTTCAGCCAAGTCATAACTTAAACGATAACCTTCCCTGAATAACACACAAGCCTTTAACATAAAGATGCGTAGCATATTTCTGAAAACATAACTGTGCATGTATGTTGTTTATGGCAGAAACTCTGGAGGATGAGTGGGGGAAGACTGACACACCAGTGACTTGTCAGTGGGGAATGTAAATTAATTCTCCCTGGAGCTGCTGCTCACAGAAGATGTCAAAACCAAAGGTACATGCGAGGAGACTCAATTAATAAGATAATAATGCTCGAACCTTCGTTCAGGGAGAGGAGGGAAAGGCTTAAAGGGTGGAGTGCTGTGAGGCACTGGTGTCCAATTACACCTCAGTGCAACACGTCAATATGGAGGCTCTTCCTTTTATACAAATACTAATTTATATTAACAGTAATAGTACATGTCTTGTGATTCCTGGTCTTTGCGTTAGGCTATATTGCATGTTAAGTCGTAACAATGAGTAATTTGTTGAGTAGAGGGTCTGTGAGCAAATTGTGATTTTGACTCATACAGATTTAATGATACATACATTTTCACTCTTTCCATGATAAACTGAATGCACACGTTTGTTAATGCGTATATTCAAGTAACATTATTATTTATGTGTACTAGTTAACACTAACGCATTCGGCTAACAAACATCACTTGGTTGGAGCAAATGGCCTTTCACACAAATGGCCTTGCTGTTGCTGTTTTGGGAGCGCGAGGCATCTCTGACTCGCTCCTTCACTCCTGCGCGCGGTGATTAGAGGCTTTGCGCGCGTGAGCAATGCACCCAGACACGTGTCCTAAGTGTGATAGATATTAGTTTGTGGAGCAGTAATTCCGTCGTGGATTTACGGAGAGAAGTGTTAGATGGACTCCATAACCATTCACTACTCTGCTTGTCGTGCAAATGACTTCGCTCTTGTTCCTTCCTATATATATATACATATTTCTTTTAACAAATGCCGCACGTTTTCTTTTTAACAGCAGAAAGGAATGGGTTTTTATCGCCGCCTGTAGATGACTCTCTCGGTGATGTTGCCATGGCAGCACTCGCTGACGTCTACAGGAGGAGACACAGGTGTTATGGTGCCCCACTTGCTGTGTCCAAAATCTCATACTATCATAAGCCATTATAACATATTGGCATGTTAAACTACTAAAGCTATTCTGTTTAGAGCGGTGAGGTGATGTTTTAGACGAAACCCGTGGAAATTACTCTATTTCCGTGGCGTTAACGTGCCGCGTGCGTACCTGGTGAACGGGCCCGCGCGCCCTCGGGAAAACACCGTACATCATCGCGATAGCTTGGGAATATTTACACCGCTCCCTCGCGCGCTCCCACATCCTCCTTTCCGTAAATCATCGGGATAAGGAAATTGCACACCTGCCCGGCGGAATGAGGTTTTTCAGCTCGTTAGACTTGTCTGGGGAGCTTGCATACTGCTACACAAAGGCAATTTCCCGTTACTGAATAAATAAAGCAACATATTCTACAGTAATCATCAGAACTAGCCTATATGCGAATAAAGCTGACAGGTGTTGTGCTCATGAAGGAATTTTTCTTGCTTCAGCTCTGAGAAGTCCCAGAGAAGAGGTCATGGTGAAGGCAGATGAGCCCCAGGTCTGCTGGGAACAGGACACTTTAATTCTCTCTGTAGTGAGCAGTGAGCAGGGATGTCAGACACTGACATGATATTACACACTCAGGGAAGTCATCAGGATTCCCTCCCTACCATGAGTGAGAGCTCTCCTCCTCACTAGCAGCATCTGCTCTTTACACATATTCTGACAACACTAGTTTTAGGGTATAGGCTAAATAAATAGGCTAAAAATAAAGGAAACCAATTCCAATGTTGTACAATACCAGAAAATAAATGTACGGTTTATTATAATGAATATTATTACAATCTGCTTGTTTGTATGTTTAGTTTTGCAGAACATCATTGATTTGAAATGAAATGGGCCATGGAAGAAATGCTTGGGAAGCTATGTACTTACAAAAAATAACAGCAAGATATTCTGATATGTAAAACTATGACTGATGTAGTAAACTTTTTTTTTTTTTTTAATATCAACACAATGCGTTTTATTTTCTATACTATACCCTTCAAGATGATTCTGTGATGCCTATTTTTGGTGCTGACCAGTTTGAGGTCACATCTATCTATCTATCTATCTATCTATCTATCTATCTATCTTATGCCATTATCATTGTCCTCTTAGCAGGGTCATTTTATTAGAATTACATTTAAATATCATTTTCACACAGACAGAAACAGCATCTGATGAAATTCTGCTCTGATTCTTCTCTGATGTTTAAAATGTGGGTTTGTATTCTGCTTAAGATAGCTCTCTTGTGTAAGCTTCAGCGTGATCACTGTATTTGGAACACTGCCTGAAAATTAGGTCCTCCTTATCATGCTGGTCTCCAAGCGAGCATGTTCAATTCCCTCCTGCTCCTCCTGTCATTCAAACGCAGGCAGAAAAAGAGATGATTGCAATAATTAGTGTGTAGCACTTGCGTTTGCTTCCATGGCTTGCTGTGGGAGATGGTGTGAGAGGAACAGCTGTAATCTAGTTGCTGCTTTGTGTTTTGTGCTCTTTGCTTTGGTTCAGCATTCCCCCAAGAGCACGAAATTGTCTGATAGGGAGTGGAGAGGTCTTTGTGACAGCCTGTATTGGAGGCTTGTTCTGACAGATTTTTGTCCCCTTTTTTTTCTTTCTGGCAGCATCCCTATTTGGCTCACCTTCTGAGAACAGAATATCAGATTTGTGTAAGCTCCGTGAAGGTGAATGATTTAATATGATTCCATTTATAATGATGTTTGTCAATTTGGACAGTTTTAGTTCCAGCATACCTCGCGTCAATGTGTATACTTCTGTATATATTGCTGTCTTTTTTTTTCATATGATTCATGGACCAAAAAGGCCCCTGATGCCTGCAGAAGATGGAGGTGACTCATGAGAACTGACCCACTTTTCAAAGAGAGCAGATCTGCACATGTTAACTAGATCATGAGCATTAAGAATAATTATCTGAATAAGTATCAGTGATACTATTGGTAGTCTTGTAGAATTGGATTTTACTAGGGGAGTGAGTAAGCAGTGATTTATTGCAAGTACACAAACATATTGTTCCCCAGCACTTGTTATGGTACCAAAGGATGATTTAAAAAAAAAATTTAGGTCATGTTATGGGCTCAACTTGACTGTAGTAAATAAGCTACTGGAGCTATCTCCTTAAGATATACTATAAAGATCTGTAATCTCAATATAGCATAGACTTGCATGTGACTAGAACTATTTTACATCCAGTTCACACTAGCAATAGAAATGTCTCATGACTTTCCCAGCAGAGTGCTCTCAGTGTGTGAGATCCAGGTTTGGGTTTCTGTGTCTAATAACATATGCTTCAGTAAATCACTGAATATTAAACTCATATACATATGTAACATGATGCATGATGTATATTCTGGCCAGTTGTAACATACTAATTAATTATTGTATTTTTTAAACCTGATATCTAATGATGGTATGAATATGAAAACAAGACTCATAGCCTATGAATGTACAATGTGTTCACAGTCTTATTTTAACCCTTTACTGCATGGTGTTGCCATATGGAAACTATTAATTTATCTCCATTTTTTGTATAGACATTAATAAAAAAATTACTTTTTTCTATGTAACTGGAAAAAGGGGGCTTGTTATAATAGTAAGTCATGAATTTCAATAAA
>CM074946.1:11980262-11994525 GCA_037577455.1 Pangasius macronema
TTCCTTTTTTAGTGAGGTCAGTCAAGGGGCTGTGATGTCCAAATAATGAGGCGCAAACCTGTGATAATAGCCTGCCCCCCAAAAACTCACCTCCTTCTTAGTCTTGGATTTCAGGCAAGTTGCAGTTACTGCTGTCTTATCAGTTTGGGGATGCTCCTGTCCATGACTGTAGTGAGCGCATTTTTGTTGCTAAAATTACAAAACATTTTCTTAAGAATTCAATTCAGTTGTGCAAACTATCTGTCTGTGGGTAGTAACCCCCTTAGTAAGTCTTTTGGGATTCAGATTCAGGAAGATGCACGGCTTTCAGGTAATGGGTCAAACACCAGAAATCTGGAGAGTGGGAATAGGATAAGTGTGTGAAAGACATAAGGGGAAATTGTGCCCTCAGATATGCCACCAGCTGGTTGGCTGCTAGTTGGATTGCTTCCTCCAGCATCTCTGGTCTAAAGCATGAATTCACAGCAGTACCCTCATGGCCCAACAAGATCTGTGACTATTTTCTTGAAGAGGACCTTGGTTAATGTAAGTGACCACAATGGTGCTTTTGAAGTTGCCTTTGCTAATTGACATTCTCAGCATGACAAACACCACCTGCGTACCATGAATGCCCAGTCAATAGAAATAGGCCATGAGGTGTGTCAGCCTTTTGTCCTATCCTAAGAGCCCTTCCATGGGGTTATGATGATTATGATGGAAAAGCATTTCCCAGCAGCTCTTTGGTACCAATAACTGGGTCATTTCTGCTTTCCTTTGAGTGTCCTTTGTCATCTATCCTTATATGCAACCTATTCGTGATCATTGAAAAATGAGGGAAGGACAGGGTGGTTCCAGGCTGCAACAACCTGACTCAATTACTCTTATTTGGAGTGTGAATCCCTACAGAAGGCAGGGAAGAAGGAACTTTTCTAACCCCTTGTGGCAATGGTCACATGAAACCCACACCATGCTATCCAACTGTAGGCCCCATTTAACAGATGCTAACACACCTGCCCAGACCATACCCCTTCCCTTAAGATCTAGTGAGCTCCAACCTGTGAAGGAAGAGAGGGGTTGGAAAGCTAAGGAGTGTGACAGGAAGGAAAGCCAGGCCCATGTGACCAAATTCAGGGTTCATTGCTAGTTAGATCTTCCACCAACACTGTCCAGAGGCACTGGACACAAATGGCTGTCCCTTCAGACAGCCATGCCATAAATTGTTCCAGCACCACCTGATTCATGATCTCCTCAGCATCCTGCTCCTAAGCTAGTAACCACTGCTGACAAGTGTCACAGAGCTGCTGAGCAAGTGATCTGTCTGTGGGAACCACTGGTGGTGTTGCTTAGAGGTGGCGCTCATGAGATTGGCATACTCCATCTGATGGGTGACAGGCAGCTGTTGGGACGTGAGCTCTGCTTTTCTAGACAACACGGGAAGTAGACAGACCCTCCACTGTGACTAAGGCCAACCTCATGCTGCCACCATTTGCTTGAAAAAGCTCTACAAAGGCCTCTGGGACAGCCTCTGGAGCCATCTTTGTGAGGGTGACTTGGGCCATGGGAGGGGCAGTTGCAGCTGGAGTATCAGTGGGCTGTATTAATCTCGCTAGCACCAGTCAATCCTCTGAATGTGCTGGATCCTCAAAGTGCTTCTGTTGTTCCCCCCTGAGTTTTAGAAAGACTTACTTAAATTTGTTGGAGGCTTGTTAGGAACTGGATGACCACCATGAGGGCAAATGATTCCATCTAGGCATATCTGCCCTCACTCCTGTGTTTCAGTACCACTGTGACATCCTGGTGGGTCAGAGGGACAATTGAGAGCGCTGGAGGCAGGTTTTGTCAGAGAGAATGATGCTTTACTATTTTACACCTAGTGCTTTTCAGCACTATTCAACATAAACAAAACAAATTTTAAAAACTCTAGGGTAAGGGTCTGTCACACAAAGCATATGCATAGGCTTTCATTAAATGCACAGAAGTGTAGGCACTTACTCATTACCTGCTCGTTCTCTATGATTCCTCCTCTGCTTCATAACCAGTGCTTGACCAGACACCCACTGCCACACTATGATATAATTTTCTTCCCCTTTGAAGGAAATCTTGGAATGGAAGTGGTTCTCTCAGACATGGTTGTCATTGTTGACACTGCTGATTTGTGGTGAGATATAATAGACATTTTGATAATAGAAACCTCTTGCAGTAGGACACTACAAGAAGACAAGACAAGAGACTTCTGACATTTTTCTGGAGTTTATAAAATAGTTGCTTGTGTTTTGAATACTTGTGTGAAATCTTCATTATGCACATGTTTATGATTTAGCTCATTATAAGTGTTTATATAGGCACCATTTTAGACAGAGTTGTGTTGTAAGAATTGAGTTTATGCAGGAGGTCTCTGTTACTAGAAGTAAGCAAATGGCCAAATCTTTCTTAACAAATCCTTATCAAGACGGAGACAGAAATCAGTGCCACATTTATAAAGATGGGCGAAATATTTTGGACCAGAGATCCAGTAAATTCAGTAAAAAGTTCATTTCACTTCACTGGAAGTCTTTCATTGTTCCAATTGTTGTTTCAACAATTATTTGATTGTTCAAAGCTCTAAGTGACACTTTTTGATTATTGAATGGTGACGCCAGAGGAAAGTGATGGGTGCATTCCTGTGAAGCTGAATTAAGTTAACTTGTATAATTTTGAGTGTGATCCGCATGAGCATGATTTTGAGTCCAGGAAGCATGTCTTTAGAGGCTCAGCCCCTGCAGACATTTGTAAGAGAAAAAGCAGCTATTGATGATAGTGTGGCTGAGCATAAGTGCAGGAGCATTTGGGCAGGAGTTTCAGGACAAGGTCAGATGGACATAGCTAAGCTTCATTCAGAAATTAAGTTTAATTTTTTTGGCTTAAATTAAATATGACCAAGTACAAAAAATTAATAATAATCTATAAATAAAATTTCATATTAGTATCCGCAGGTGAATTTGGAAAAAAAAAGATACATTTCTACCTGATTTTGGACTAACCTGGACTAAATTAAAATGTGTTCTATATATAACTGATATGTAAATAAAGGCATTGTGGGTGGGAGCGTGTGTCTCAAATCACAGCTTGTTTTGATGTCATATGATAGTTTTGTGAATCAGATGCTGATTCATTTATGCATCATTCTGGAAGTTCAAATCAGCACTTGTTTATACTTTGTTTGAACTTTGGTGAATAAAGGCCCAATATCTGTGGCTCCTAAGACAGTATTACCAAGGGCCTATAAGCTATTTAGCTTATACAATTAGAGAGTTTTATAATAAATACTCCATATAGATATATGCCCTGTGCCTACAGTATGTCTGGACATCTGTTCATTGTTCTGCTCATTTGTAAGAACCAAGGGCCAATTTTCTTATTCAAATACCACCTCTAACCACTAAGAGCTGTATTCAGAATTAAGTTTAGTGTGTAGTGTGGCATTAACACTGAAATTGCACACATCTCTATTCAGACCCTAGAATTATCTCAAGAACCTTTTGGACAGGTGCATGTGCAGGGTGGATAAAAAAGGGTGTGTTTCAGTTATTTGTGATTCTGACTGTAAATATACTGTAAGTATGTATTTCTTTTATGATGTCCACTCTGAAGTAAGTTCAGTGGCACTTGTCAGTGTTGTAATGACTATATTTCACCCTGAAATACATGGTTAGTGCAAAGTAAAACAATGAATAACTATGGAATGCAATTTAAATGCATTTGGAGTAGACAATCTGTCTGCCATTCTGTCTGCCAAGAAGAAACTGAAAGACGCTGCAGTACAAGCATGTCAAATGAAGATTGCAGCAGTTTAGGGAGGTCAGTGGGTCACCGACTTCATGCAGTTATTGCAAGGACAGGAAATGCAGCCAAATATTAAGTATTGTTTACTTTAAGGCTATCTGTTCCTATACTTTTGCTCACCTAAAAATTGGGTGATCTCCCACCAAAGGTGCCATGTTCTAAGTTGTCTAACACATCTTTTGTTTAACACATGCTTTTGGAGGGGACTGAATATGTATGGTCCCCTTCAATAAATAAAATTAAAAGATTTAAAGAGTTGTTTGTATAATTTACTGCACATGTACGCACACTATTAGTTAGGTATATCGATGTCATCTCTGGTATTGCCAGCTACAGGGTTGAGGAACTCCAGCTTTTTATTTCCTCCTTCTCCATATTTCACCCAGTTCTGGAACATATGTGGTGTATCGTTCTAGCATAACATTTCCAGACATATCCTTTAAGTAAATAAATTCCACTTTGAAAACCAGCATCCACTACAAACCTCAAAGACTATCATTCCTACTTGGAGAGCTCTTCACTTCCCAAGCACTGCAAAAAAATTCTATCCCTTATTCACAGCTAATGAGACTTAAACTTATTTGAAGTGAGAATGAATGCTTTGTCTTTAAAAGTAAAGAACTGGGCAGTTATATTTTTTACAAATGTGGATTCCCTAAAACCATCACAGATCCTGCCATGGTCTATATTAGCACTACTGAGAGAACGGATGCACTGACCTCTACACATTCCACTGCTTGGACAGAGAGAATTCTTTTGGTGCTCACTAATTAAACAGCGATGGATATTAAACACAGAACATGGGAAGAAATAGGTGATTTTGAACCACCTTCCATTGGATTGGATAATTATTTGAGTGTTATTTTTTTCCCACAAACAGAAAGTCTAAGTAAAATGCTGTGTTCAGTTGTAGTGCTTTGCTTAATGGCAAGTTTGCAAATGAATATAGGCTGCTTCTATTACTTCCAGAGACATGTACTTCCCATGACTGGTAATTGGTCATTTTCTGGAAAACTTGTCAGTTATTCTATTTGTCAAAATATTCAATGGAAGATGAAGGATTGACAGATTGGTTGAAAGTGTCTAGTCTATCAAATTGGGACAGTCAAGATAAACACACTTCCATACTAATGACCCATTTGCATTAATTCTTGAAAATGTAACTTTGGACTGGGCTACTACTAAAGGTTTCATGCAAATCTAGATGTTACTACATGGGGAGTAGTATAGTGTTGTGAGTTCTGAGGCCGAATGAGCAAAGGTTATTTAATTGGATTTTGAATTGTACTCAGGTCTCAGCTATCAGCAGTGGCGTGATGAATGGTGGAGATGCAGTGTGCCACCATGTCCTATACTGTAAGTACTACTTAAAAAGGTTCCATGCCAATTACTGGTTTCATTTTCAAGGTATCCTGTAGGTTAACGTTATTTGAACTATAACACTTACCCATCAAGGGCAGTCTCTCAGGTTTCTACACCACTTAGCCTATAATACTCAGTTTCCTAACCATGTCACTTAACACTTAACAGGTTATGCTTGCACTCCAACTGTTTAAAGTTACGATTGCTTTACTTATCAGGTTAAGTCTACTGGATGACAAGTTCAAACTCAGCTTCACTTAATTACAGTATTGCTGTTTCTTAAGATGAGCTAACATTTTTCCCCCAATAATTTTACTGTTCATCTGACATATGGCTGTATCAAATTGATAAGTGCATCATTTCATGACATTCAACAACCACTGAAAAGCAATGTTCATAAAGTTTAGTCATTTATTTATTTACTCAAAATTACTTATGTTGTGTCAGTTGTACACTGGGGAGATGATTTGGATTTCATCTCTTTACAGGTATTTACAAATCTAGTATAAACTGTGCTCTGTTTTGTGTCTGTATCATCAGGGGCTTCCAAAAATTAAAAGAAATCAGAATAACAAGGAAGAACATTGTTGAAATGAACCATGACACAAGAGGAGGGTTGACCATTCAGGAGAGCACCATGGCCTGGAATTCTGTCAGAGAGGAAACAAAGCAGTGTGATTTAACTGGATTAAGTGAATTCATAATGCAGCAGCTGCAGCAAAGTTTGTATTTAGCTTTAGAAAAATATGTTAAGTGTTTATGACATTACTGTCTTTCTACTTTGATTTAGCATACTTTATCATGAAACCATATAAACAGACATTTCATTTGAATAATTTGAGTAAACTATAATCACAACTATAAACTATAATTGAGTAAAGCTATTACATTTAGATATTGTATTGGAAGATGCTTTTACACAAACTGACAAACCCTACAGTGTGCTTGACATTGTCCTTCTGAGGAAATCCTTCACGATTTTATGTAGAACCCTACAACAGCATTTCTCTATCATCCAAGTAGACCATTTTTAGAAGCTAAAAACCCTTTATTGTCTAATTAACCCTTGAATAACCGTTTTTTAAGAGTGTATTGATAATCAGTTATATTTACCCTCAGCGCCAATCTTGCCATCACCGTCATCATCAGCTGCTGATAGTAAGGTCTTAGTCTCTTTATCGGTCAGCACGCGAGCTCCAGATGAAAATCTCTGCAGGAAGAATCTAGGAAGACAATCATCATATCAGTGACTCATTCTTAAAGCATCTGCACAATAAATGTGATATACAGGAAGGGGACAAATTTAAGGCTTGAGCCCACTTGTCCCCTTAGAGGGAAGCATCGCTGCAAATCAGTGCAAAGTTATTCCAGCTGATCATCTTTATCCTATCCTGAAACATTTCTGTCCTGATGGGAGTGGTCTTTTCCAGGCTGGCCTCGCCCACATCCGCAGAGCATGAGGGCTCGCTGAATGCTTTGATGAGTATGAAAATACTGTAAATCAAGTGCTACAGTCAGCAGGTCTTAGCCCAGTTAAATATCTATGGTCAATTTTGGAGCAAAGTGTTAGACAATGCCATCTCCANCCATCTCCAAACACCAATTGAGGTACCTTTTGGAATAGTAATGTTCCCATGTCCCAGTTCCAGAGACTTCCAGAGAATCTATTCCATGGTGCACTGAAGTACAGTACAAAACCTTACTAAGCACTTTATGTTGGATTTTCCTTTAATCTGTCACCCATCTGTATGAGCTGTTCTGATGTAGTAAAATGCTCTCTTGGAAAACCACTAATTATATTTGTTTGTGGCACACCAAAGAAACGACATGCCATTGTTTGGTCTTAACAATATTCTGTTAATCTGTGATTTAGGTCATGAATAGAGAAAAGAACTGACACTTTTGGATAAGGTTTAAAGAGCACTTAGTGCTATGCATTGTTAAGTCATGTGGGTTCTTTGATAAAGCTCAGTGAAAAGGGCTAATTGTTATAATTGGTACATATTGCTCCATTCATTTCATGAACGACGTATTCATGTTCAGTTTTTTTAAAAAATCGTATTGCTGATGTGATGTTTAATAAAAAGTTTAATCAATACACCAGCCAAGCATGTGAGAATGTCCTATTCATGTGTGAAAATGCTTAGTTTTGCTCATACTTGAGCTCATCCTCCTCGATGAAGCCGCTGCCATCGACGTCGAGAAGGCCAAAGACAGTCCTTAGTTCCTGGGGATTTTTTTTGGACAGACCACACAGCTGGAAGAACTTCTTATGATTGAAGGACTCTGGTACTTTTGAAGAAAGAAAGAAACAAACAAACAAACAGTAAGTAAGTAAGCAAACAAGCAAACAAACAAATAAATTAATTAATTAAACCAGAAATATTTAACATTTTACATTTTATATAGACTAATCTACACTAATCTGATAAACTGAGAGTTTGACTTGCACAGCAATAACTTTAGTAATAATAATAATAATAATAATAATAATAATAATAATAATAATTCTGTGATTGTTTAATAGGTCTCAATGTGCAGATCAGCTATGATAAGGTTATATTGTGTTGAGTTGATAGGGGACGCCGGTGTTTATGCGTTTTCCCCCCGCACCCATCACATGTACTTATCGAAATGAAAGCGCCGGCCAGATGATATGACCTGCGGAAAATCGATACCTTGGCAGTCCTTGATAGCGCTGTCGATGGCATCAGCGGAAAGGATGGACGTGAGCGACATAGTCCTGAGAAACAAACCGTGTAAATAATTAACAAACATTCAAAAAAAAAAAAAAAAAAAAAAAGGACAGTAAAGCGTATTCTGAATCATCAGCCACAAAGCTACTGCTGGCAGTGATGATTATGGATTTATGTCCCAAATACTTTCCAGGTGCCAGGCAATAACCATAATATTTAACTATATTTACAGGTAATAAGCAATAAACAGTTAAAAGGGACACAAACTTGCTTCTTTCCTCAACTTGGTTTAACCAATGCTGATCTTTTATTATATAGGCCATTCATACTAACGTGTTACTGAGTTTCAACAAAATAATGTTTTATATATATAAATCTATATAATCTATATCTATATATATATAAAACACACATATATATTAAAACACATAATATATATTAAACCCAAAAGTTCTTTTCCCCCTTTACGCACTTTTACGCATCTCTAAAGGCTTTGGAAAGCTCCCTACAGACAGAAACAGTGTGCATTAGTATTTGTAAAAGCAAACAGAGCAAAAGTCGCCCTTAAACTACAGAAATGTTAGTAAGCTAGAATCTAGAAACACTTTAAAGTATTTTATACGCCATGCAAAATTTTAAAAAAGTATCTCTGTCTTTAATGCACAGCAATACCATTTTATTTTTCGAATAAAAAAAAAATAAAATGAAGTAAATACATGAAATGTGAAATAAACTTTCTCTTCTTCTCCCGAATGAAGCAGCTGGCAGCAGAGTGTGTGTTGTCACTTACCCCTTTAAGCTGGAGTGTGTTGGATGCTGGAGGTGGAGGTAAGGCTGTGTGGTGAGCACCCTGTGCGCAGGAGGGATTTATATAGGGCTGATCACAGAGACAATGGGCCACTCTTAAGTTACCTGTCTGTGGATCGAATTCTTACAGGCAGACCCGGCTCAAATTTCTTGGGTAACTAATTATCTATTACTATTTATATCCGCCCAGCAGCTGAATGCTGATTGGCCAGTTCCGAGTCTATCATGACCTTGTAGAATAGAAAATTAAATAAGCGCTGCCCTGCGGTCTGCGGTCTGCAGGTCTTCCCTCTCCGTGCCCTCCCTTTACACCTCTCCCATTTCTGCTCACACCAATGCACCAATAATAACAAACTTAGTGCTGTGAAATACACTAGTGTGTGTGCAAGTTGGATATTAAGGACATTATGCTTAAGAAAAAGACTTAACAGCATAATTCACCCTTATTCAGAAGAGTTATAGCTGCAGGCTTTATATTGACATGATTACTATCAGTGTCAAATATTCACTGACACTTTTTTTTTTAAAATTAGGCAAAATCTTTTTGTAGTTTTCTTATTTACATGTTGCTTTTTCATTCCCAGGTTTAATATGATAATTGTTCCAGATTTTTACCTTGATGGTAGTGTATACAATAATGCAACCATAATCAGAACTATCATCATCATCATCATCATCATCATCATCATCATCATCATCTCTCTCTCTCTCTCTCTCTCTCTCTCTCTCTCTCTCTCTTAGGCACACAAATGCATGCACATATGCAAACATTACGGATACACACACAGAGACACTGTATTTGTTAATCAAAAAAGTCACGCCAGGTTATCCATCTAATCACATATTCCTGGCCTTGGTAAACCCTGTCATTTTTTTTCATTCGGTGCTGATTTAGGGATTAAAGGTCACCTCTTTTTCCCAGTGACCATCTGTAATATATATTTTGGTGAGCTGTTCTCCAAAAACGCACCTGCCAAGAGCCATTTTGAGGATGAGGTAATATTTATATACAGTTGATTTTGTGTTATGTGATGGCGATACTTATAAACATATATATATATATATGTATGTATGGTGTAGGTGGTTGGTTTATTGGTTTNTGGGTGAGCCACATTCCTTTGTTCTAGAGTGTGTTTTTATATATATATATATAGATATATATAAATATATATATATATATATATATATATATATATATATATATATATATATATATATATATATATATGTATGTATGGTGTAGGTGGTTGGTTTATTGGTTTATGTGTCCAATCCAATGGCACTGTACCTACATAATTTAGCCCTGTGCTTCTAGTTGCAACCATTATAAATCTCCTTCATAAAATTCATTATAATATATCACTACAAAATTATAAAATATCATTCTAACAATTCTCACAGTATTTAAATAATTATATAACCTGGGCTAAACCAGGGCAGGGATGCAATGACAGTCTTTTCAAACATAATTACAGGGTTTAATGGAAAAGAAATGCACCTGTAATTTTCCATATATCACAAAGAGCCTTGCTCTTATTTTATTTATTTATTTATTTATCATGAAGAGTGTGGTTAAATTGACTGTAGTCTGGTAAACGAGGACGGTAAGTCGTTACGTTACATTTTCTTTTAATTACCTGCAGGGTTGAACAAAGTATTATATCGTTCTTGCCATAGCTTAAAGTAAACCTGGAAATTTACTGTCACCTAAATTTTGTCCTGGAAAGCTGACATCATCAGTGTAAACTGACATTTGTCCTGAATAGCAAAGCTTAGAGTAACCTGTTCTGCGGTTCCAGAAAGAGAAACTCAAGAGACTGGCACACTCACTCGTGGAAGAATTAGATGAGGACACTGGATCCAGCAGGGCTTCTTATCACCCTCCAGCCATGATGTCATGCGTACATGTATATCAGATACCTCATATCCTGTAGCTCAGTGCTTTTCCCATTGTCCCATTGCCCGTTTTGCATTTTATTGGTTTTCCCCTGCTCTAACCCATGCCATTCTTCTCACGCAGTGCTTGATGATTGCATGGTGGTTTCTAATCATCACCAGCCATTAGAGTTGGAGTTAACTCTGCAGGGTGGATGTTCTGCAGGTGCAAGGTTGGGCCTCATTACAGCGTATTCATAAAGAAATACTGACATCTCATGGTCATGTCAAGCACCTACACTGTTCTATACTGTAGATTAACTGCAGCGTTGGAAGCTGCATCATGCTGTCTGTTGAACCTAATGCCTCAAAGATAGCTTGCTTATGTTATGCATAATAATAATAATTATTACAACCACATACATTAGAGTGTAAATAATAGTTTCCTGATATTATCTTATATTCTAATACATAATCAGTGGAAGGGAAGAGCAAATTAAAAACTCTCTATATATCACAAATCAGCAGAAGTTTTCATTGGGTGTGGACTTAAATCGGTAGCCAGTTTATGTTAGGAGTCCTGGATGTGATGTAAGCAAGCAAGTTATTGTTCTGAGTATATTGAATCCATTGAATGGTTTTAGCCAGGAGACTAACTAAGAGACAAGTGCTCTAGTCAAGACAAGTTGCGATAAGCATTTACCACATATTCAGCATCTTTTGTGTTCAGTAGGGGCCAGAAGCAAGCTATATTGTGAAGAAAAACACCTTAATGTGAAATTCAAATGCTGAAAGATGATCAAGTTCCACATTACAGAAAAGGGTTTAATAATGACCCCATCATTCCGCAATCACTCTTCATGTCATTTAGCTGAGGGCGTGATCTTCACTCTCAAATAACACAAAAAGGGACTTAGTGGAATTGATAAAACTTCACTTTTAGTAGTGTTAAGTTTTAGGAAATTTGTGTCCATCAATAGTTTTATATCATCTATATATGAAATAAAAGCAGGTCGTGGTATGCATGTGGTAGATTCGGTGCGTGCATAAAGCAGGGTGTCATCAGTGTAACAGTAAAAACTGGGATTGTGATGACATTTAATATGAATCAGAGTATGTAAATGATGTTTACATACAGAGTATATAAAGGTATTACATGAGGTACAGTAGCAGTGGATGATTTGAGCATGCAAAAAAAAAAAAGATGTTTAGTTGTGTGGTAGGATTTGAACTAGGCAAGCACTTGGCAAGTCTGTGAGCACAATAAAAGGGATATGTGAGAGATAAGCATGTCATAATTTATAGCATCAAAGGCAGCGCTGAGATCAAGGAGGAGAATGTTCAACAACCCAGAATCAGAGGAGACAAGGAGATCATTTAAGACAAATAAGACTGCAGTTTCAGTACTGTGTAGCGTAAGGAAGCCAGACTGAAAAGCTTGAACACTTGAAAGAGTGTGGCTGTTGTGGTTTTATGAACTCTTGGGATGTAACCTGAAACAAGCATCATGGGAGAGTGGAGATGACAGAGAGAGACTTCTTGAGGAGGGGAGAGGTAGCTCCCTTGAGCAAGGCCCTTAACCCTTAACTGCTCAGTTGTATAAATGAGATCACTGTAAGTCGCTCTGGATAAGAGCGACTGCCAAATGCCATAAATGTAAATGTAAATGGGAGTGACAGGATCATGTCAGGAGCTTGCCTCAGTAAGAAAGTCTAGTAGTAGGTTGTTACTCTGCCAGGTTAGGTTTGTTAGAAACAAAGCAATAATAATTAGTAGTGGTGCACTAGTCATGATGAATGATAATAACAGACAAAATTGCAAAGAACTTTGCAGTTTTTGAAGCATTTCAAACATTTTTAACACTATTTTGACAATATAGTGTTATCATGTCTCTACTCTTGAGCTCAATTGGACTTACCTACAATTGACTGAGGAATAAACTGAACCTGCACTTGAACTGTCTCTTGTGACTTCATTCAGACTTGAGACTGATTAATGCAGTATTTGGAAGCTAATGATAATACAACTACTGAAATGTTGGCAGTTAACATTCATTCACGTTCTGATAGGGACAGATTATTCACTGTGTCTTTCTGTATACACACACTACAAGCTTGAGCTATTAGTATTATAATATCTCTCCCCAAGTCAGTGTGGAATTCATGCAGATAGAAATTATTAGCAATCAACATTATTATCTTGAGCCACTCTCACAACATAACGACTTATTAAATGTTTAAGTTTGCTGAACTCTTATAATGCTGTGGTGTTTCTGTCAGTTTTAGTTTGAGCTATTGCTTAGTAATGCAGCAAGATTCGAGACTACTTACATCAGCAATGTTGAAAAATTTCACTAGACATAGTATTAAATTAGATTACCTGTTACAATATAAATTTCCCTTTGTTTCAGGTTTTAGTGTATTTTAATTAGGCAGATTATATTGTTTTGATGGTTAAGTTAAATCTGCTGTCAAGGATATAAAAAAAATAATCTAAAAATGGTGGTTTTAGATTTAAAAAATGTAAATCCTTGAAATGCTAGTGCTTGAAATATAATGTTAATATAGTGCTGAGTTAAAAAAAAAAAAAAAAAAAAAAACTTTCAATATGGTGGATATAACCAAAATAAAGCATGTTGGCAATTTAATTCCAAGTATTATAAGACACTTTGGATAGCAAGTGTATTATCTATATGTCAAATCAGATAAGTTATGATATGGATTTATGCTTCTATTGCAGTTCACAAATGTGGTATTTTGTTACATTTGTGTATATCATTTCTGCATAGACTTTACCCTGTTTTATGTATCTGCAATAAAATGCCTACAACCAACAGTTAAAGTGCACAGCTAAAGATCTGACACTTGCAAAAAGTGACTTTATAGTATCTTTTGTAATAGAGTATACCCCAAACTCTACTTAGTAAAGGTTGCTTTCATCTTATATGTTGCAATAACCAAAATCTTTTTATAAGCTGCAAATATTATAGAATTTTTTAAGAACCTTTTTAGTTGATGTAATTATTTTTTTCTAAAATATAGAATGAAGTCCATATATGCAACATGTACAGTTCAAGAAATCAATATTTCTTTATTGGTAACATTAAAAACTAACTAATCTAACATTAAAAAAAAACTAATCAGGGTTATATCAAACCTATTAACCACCACATGTAACATGTTTGTGACATAGCTAAGAAAATAAACTATTAGGGGGGAAATATCCTTCCTTAACAGCTGTAATTGCTGCACACACTTTCCACATAAAACAGTCAGTTTTTTCCAGTCATTGATTAGAGATACCCTCTCATGCCTCTTACAGGAGTATAATTTCATTTAACCCTTTACTGCATGGTGTTGCCATATGGAAACTATTAATTTATCTCAATTTTTTTTTGTATAGACAATAATAAAAAATGACTTTTTTCTATGTAACAGGAAAAAGGGGGCTTGTTATAATAGTAAGTCATGAATTTCAATAAATAAAATGAAGACGTGCATAATATTTTTGTCTGTAAAAGGTGTGTTTTCTAAGAAAAACAAGACATTATGATACTTTCCACCACAGCACATTGTTGCCATATGGCAACAATTTACAAACTACCCCCCTAAAAAATTTTTTTACTTTTTTTTAAATATATTTTTATTTTTTTAACTAATTAAAGTAATAAAAATCCATAAAAATATTTTTGATGTAAATATAATAATTCATGCAGTAGAGGG